>CACRXK020008679.1:0-20378 GCA_902702795.2 Paramuricea clavata | reverse complement strand
AAACATTCTCTTGAAATTTTATCTTTCTAAAATAGCTGCGAAGACTATCCCGACTGTTAGCAAAAACCTTGCTGTGATATCCTTTTAAAGCCATTGTTTTGTATCATATAGATATCTCAAACTGTACGGGAGTTTTTCTTTTGATGTAATGCTTTAATTGTGCTGTTATACGGTGTCCTGAAGCTGTATTGTGTTTTCGAAACTTGTAAAATGAATTAAAACTTTATTTCGAGCATTAATTTTACATTTCATTTTACCAATTTGGTCTAGTGAAAAAGTGAAAATAAAATTCATGGAAAACATGTGGAAAACAAAATGCGGCGCTTTGTATAGTGAATGTTAGTTTAAAATATCTCATGTTATTTGCCATACATTGAAAATGATTTTGTTCTATTTTGTTACTGAAATGTATATTAATTTTCCCTCACTGTGTTAAGGTGGTTAGGTATTCGCCTCGAGGCTATTGGAAATTTCATAATATTCTTCACGGCATTGTTTGGTGTGGTAGGACGTGATGGAATCGAAAGTGGTCTCGTAGGATTGTCCATAACCGTTGCTTTGGAGGTATGACCCATTTAATCGACGAATTTTCTTTAAATTGAAGAATTACTTTTCACGCCTCACAAACGTAATTGTTGCGGTGATCGCTATTTGGACAGTGTCTTTTTCAGATCTACTGTGTTACACTCTGGTTAAAATTACTGGTTAAACGCCCTGGTTAACCTAGAAATAACCTATATTTGGGTTAATTAATCAATAACCTAAATGTGTTTTTCAGAAAGTTCCTTCTTCGAAGGGTTCTTCTTAGCTATATATGGATGTGTTTAAGAAAGAGGGTTTTCCCTCGCAACCAAACTAAGACAATGCTTGGCGTAAGAGGACTGAGTTTGTCTTGCGTTCTATATGCTGCATGTACATGTAAATCAAGATTTTGTTGGCATCTCACCCGATTGAACAATAGTTGAAGGGTTTTGTAGATGGAAGCTATCGAGAGTAAATTTTATATACTATTTAAAAAAATCATTAATAATTCACGAGGAAAATACAAAAAAAATGAATGTTTAATCAATGTTTGTAAATCGGATAAAGATTTGTCGTGATTTACATAAACTTCAGCTTTGATTTTCTCGGCTTAGACAATGTTTATTTTTAAAATTACTTCGCCAATGAACTCATAGGATGGGTCATTTTGTAAGTACGCCTTCGGCTCGAGTTTGTATATCGGATACAGATCGGCTGCTCATGTTTTATCTTGTACTTAAAACACGAGGACGCACAAGCACGGACTGCGGGTGTTTTAAATGCCTTAAAAAACAATGCATCTTATGAGTTTATTGGCGAAGTAGTTTTAAAAATAAACGTTGTCTAAGTCGAGAAAAGTAGAGTTGCATTTTTCGCAGCTGTTCCTGCATGGTTAGGTCTAATAAGTGTTTATTAAATTTACACTCGATAATTTCCATCTACAAAACTCTATGTACTATACTATATGAATCAGTCTTTACTGATTGTAGATTGACACTGTATTTATATAGTGCACGCAACTAAATGTTGCCCGTCCACTAAAGCACTACCTTGCGGAGGATGATGTGTCAATTTGACATTTTTAAATATTCTGTATTGCACAGGTAACACAGAGTCTTAATTGGTCAGTTCGTATGTCAAGTGAGTTGGAAGCTCGTATTGTTGCGGTTGAAAGAATTAATGAATACTCCAAAGTTGAACGAGAGGTATTTTGTTATTTTTATGGTTGAGTTTCCATAAAACGTAGACATGTTCCAAGTTTCTCTTTCCCTCTCTTCTCCGTAGAAATAGAGAGGTTTAGATTTGACTATTTCTCACTGGCTTAGTACGCGCATCTGGTTGGTTAACCGGAGGGAGAGTTCAGTTGTTGATTCATGTTTCTATTCTATACGTCTAAAGGTCAACGTTGCACCGCCTCTCTCTCGGCCGGACATGCCGACTGTCTGAACGGTCGGTCGGTCAATTTGTTGGTCGGTCATTCAGTTTATCAGCTACCCGCGGAATTAGAATTATAGTACTGCATAAAGTCTTGTCTGTCCGTCGTGTTTCTGTTTTCAGTCTGGCTGCTTGTGAAACTCGTCTAACATTTTTGACCTCAAGCCTAGTTTATATCAGAACTAGCTGAAAAAGATAAAGAAGACATGACGAGTCAAGGGAAAGCTGCAAGTTACTGATGCAGTGGTGTAACTTAGCGTTTCCCCCAGACTATACAATGATGGTTAATCAATCCTTGAATGATTTGCTTCAAAGTTTGTTAATATATATGTGAGGGCAAAACTAGACCTCATGGCAAGTGAAATGCATTCCGGGCAACCAATTTTCATGTCCAACTTGCCCTGGGGCCGGTTGTTCGAAATGAAGAAATGTTTCTTTAGAAATCTTGTCTGAATCGATAGGAGTTTACTTCTCTGACGTTTTGAGATAAATAGACGTGCAGAAATATACACCAACCAAAACAGCGGGTTAAATTTTAGCCGAGGGTTAGCGCTAACCCACCTTTGAACAACTGGCCCCTGATTGCAAGTGGTAAGAATAGTTAAGTTGCACCACAGGGATAGATGAAGGGCTTTGTTTGAAATGACGACGTTTTTTACTCTTGTTTCAGATAGTCGAGGCCTAACCCACAAAAGTTTATTGTAGAATACCTCTCTCCTCCGCAGATCCTCCTTAAGTATTTACAAATAACTTACATGAAGTTTCCTGAATAAAAGTGAGTGCGCGCGGTGTGGTGGGAAGATTGAAATGAAGTTGGGGACGCTCTGCCAGATAATGCGACGAAGTATGGTTTTTGAACCAAACTAGCTGTTTGACCTTTTTTTAAACTTGAAATCGACGGAAATGTGAAAGAAATTGAAATGAATCTTCATAATCTGAGTATCGAAGTTCAATAGAGTCATTTTTATAAAGAAATGTTGCAATTAAGAGGATATTTATAATCAGATAGCTCGTATCCATTGATATTCGTTTGCAATTTCTCAATATTTTTCGATGCAAATGGACAGAAGAAGATATTGATATTGAATTCACCCAGGATACTCAAGTACGCCTGAAAATGAAAGTCGAAAACATGTTTTAACACCCCTGATGGTTGATCGAACATCGCTACAAACGATTATATACGACGCCATATTGATTGCATTGACTCGCAGAGGCTTCCTTTATTTAGCTCTTCCCATCACTCCTTGCGCGCTCACTTTTCCCTCACTAGAAACTTCATGTAAGCCTCTGCGGAGGAGAGAGGTAGAATACTATACTTATACTGGTCCTTTAATTTCCCATAGGCGGACTGGATCAATGAAGAGTGTCGTCCTCCAGAGGCGTGGCCAGATAAGGGTGTGATTGAATTTGAAAGATTTGATCTCAGATACAGAGAGAATCTTGATCTTGCTCTGCGTGGTATCGAGTGTGAGATCAAACAAGGAGAGAAGGTAAGTATTAACATACACGTTGCCCTAAGACCATTTGACTTGGAATCTCGATATGAATAGTCCTAAGAACATCTTTTATAACTGGAGCAAATTTGACATAGAATTCAAAAACTCAATAATTCATGAGAAAACACAAAGAAGAATCATAAGCGTGTCGTACATTTATATGTGATAGAAATTTCCTCTGATTGTATTGTATTGTATTGTATTGTATTGTATTGTATTGTATTGTATTGTATTGTATTGTATTGTATTGTATTGTATTGTATTGTATTGTATTGTAAGTTTTAAAGTTTTGAAATACACAGAAGTGCAGATGTACCCAAAACGAAACCGCGTGTTAAATTTTAACCCAAGGTTAGCGCTGATCTATAGCTTTGAACAACCGCCACTGAACATGAATTGAAATCCTAGGTTGGTATAGTGGGACGTACAGGTGCCGGAAAATCAACAATGACGATGGCGTTATTTCGAGTGGTTGAATCCGCTGGAGGAAGAATTGTTATTGATGGTATTCCTATATCACAGCTTGGTGTACATGATCTGCGTTCAAGACTTACCATCATTCCTCAGGTAGATGATAGAAGAAAAAGAATGATTACCGTATTTCCTCTATTTAGTCCGCTTGGGGTTTTTTGCGGAGGCTTTAAAATGGTGGCAAAATGAGGCTGGGGTCTTTATACTTAAGATACTTAAGGCCCGGTCACACTACACAACGATAACGATACGATAAATTGTAAACACACGATAATTGGAAAAACATTGTGTTAGTGTCCACACTACAACGAAAATGATAAAATTATCGTTATCGATAACGATTTTAAAATCGCTCACCCGAGCGATTTTTTTTTCAGTCTGACGATAACGATAAATTTTTGACCAATCAGCGCGCGTGTACAAGTTATCGTATCGTTATCGGACCTGGGCTTTAGAAGATGACAAAACTTCGGTAGACAAAGAAGCAAGATTGCATAGTATCTACACTGGCACCCACCATTTAAGATTATACTCAGAGGATGGCCTGACAGTGCCTGGTCGTACCAAGGCCCCTTTTTGGAGCAGGCAGATTAAAAGGAAAAACTCGAACATCGATTGAGCCACTTCGGACGTTTCAACAAAAAACAAGACATATTACTCTGACGTTTACATTATTGTTCCACATTAAATAAACACAAGTCGTATTTATAGAATGTTCAATAGTGTTTACACAGTTCTTTGTAGAATGTTACAGTCGATTTCACAAAATGTTGCAAACCTCGTTCATAAATTCGAAACTTTCAAAATTCGAATTAAAATTCATAAGCTGGTTTGTAAACAAAGCCTCTGATTGGCTCATGAATTAAAAGAAGCCAATCGAATGCTTGGTTTACAAATTGGTTTGTGAATATTATTATGAACTGTGGAACTTCGCAACAGAATTGGCGAACTTTTAGATCTGAACGAACTTCGAAAGATTTTGGAAAACGTTTTGTGAAATCGACCGTAATAATGTTCGTATTTCTCACTGATTTATGATGAATTTTGTTCAAAATATTTTGGGAGTTAAGCAGCATTTGAAGTACTATTTAAAAAACGAGCGCGCAGCGCGAGTGGCTTTAGACCTAATAAAACACGACCTGCGAGTTTTTTAAATGGCTTCAAAAACGGTTGCATAATAAGTCAAATCTTTATATAAAAATCTTTATATAAAAATCTTTATATAGCTTGCATAACAATGGTCTTTTGTTAAAGTGTTCTTTAGCTGGTATAAAGACGTATGCACGTGACTAATTTCTTACTCAAGATTGGATAATTGCTTCATGAATTATTAATGAGTTTTTGAAGAATTTGTAAAATGGTTTTCTGTATAATCTTAAAAATTCTTTCAAACAAACAAACTTTTCGCCATGGATCTGGTAGAACTTTCCAGAATAATTGAGTTGGTTTAGTTTAGTTTTAGAAATAGAATCTATACAATATGTCATTGAATTTTTGACCTTTTCATCGTAGGATCCTGTGGTGTTCACAGGCACACTGCGTTTTAATCTGGATCCGTTTGGTCAGTACAGTGACGAACAGCTGTGGAAAGCGTTAGATGTAACTCATCTTAAGACGTATGTCTCAAATCTTGAAGATGGTCTTCAACATGCAGTCAGTGAAGGCGGAGCTAACCTGAGGTTTGACATGATAATCTTTATTACAGAAGGTGGGGGAGTGCGACCGCCTTCCTCCCAATATTTGTATTAACCAAGTAATTAACAAGTTCTATAGCCATGATATTTTACCATGTGCATTAAATCTGAACCATAGTTTTAAAAGGACTGAAATTTATAGCAGCAAAATGGTAGAAACTGTATAAACGTTAATTTTTGCCGTTGAGCAGCCCGCGAGCAGCTGCTGAGTTGAGATAATATAGTAGTGGTACATGCATGTTCTTTGATAAGAGCCTGCACCTGCCTACCATTAGGGCCCGTTTACACCTGCAATTTTTGCTGCGATTTTCTTCTTCTGATGAATGTGAACGAGTGGATGAGTTATGAATGTTCAGATGAGGGTATATCATAGATATCTTATATATAGTTCATCCACTCGTTCACATGCATCAGAAGAAGAAAATCGCACTAGAAAGTGTAAACCGGCCTTTAGATATTATATGAACAATCTTTTTATGTGAATATCGCGCGATTACTATAATTAACCCGATTCTGTTGAGAGATGGGCCTCCAAAACACTGCCTCACCCGTCTCAATTTCTCATTTAATTCAAGCTTCAATCCTGGACATAACCCATGAGACCATTCCAGCCCATTTTGCAAAGTTAATGTGCATTGACAAAACAAATTTTGTCACCCTCATCAGAGAGTATAAAAGAATAGAGTGGGCATTGCAGGAAAAGTTCAGGCAAACGAAAGGGACAAATTGAAGCTTGTTAGTGGATGCAAATTTGAGTTATACCCGGATGTAAAACCAAGAAAATCTATTTTTTCCAACTTTTGGTTACGATCAAGTATTCAATCCTGCTTTTATCAACAGTCCTGACTGTTTTACATTTATTTGGGGCGAAAAATTGAGGAATTTCCGTTTTATATTCGTGGAAAATTGTAAAAATTTGGACGCGCCGAAGTCACGATAAAACACGAAAAAAGCACTTTAAAACGTTTCTACCGTTCTAAAATTTGTTTTGTATTAAAGTCCAGGCATTGTTGTTGATTTTGAGCTTTTAGTCCATGCTTGAACTATGTACGGAAAATCCGTATATTATTGAACTAAACTCGATAAAGATTAAAATAAAAACTATAATTGTACAAAAGCAGAACAACAACTAAATTTCCATGTGCTCGCTATAAAAGACCCCGTGCAAAGACCCCCGGAGCTAAATCCCCGGGTAACTATAACGTCTAATTTCATACACACTCCCCCCGATTAAATGACGCATGTCAGTTAATAATGTCAACAATGATCACAGTATAATGTATCTGCGATAACAAACAAGTACTTATCGTCCACGTTTGCTCTGCTGCTTCCTGGCTTCGATAGCTGCAACTCGTTCTGACCTTCTTACTGGAACACTTGTAGTTTCGTCAACGCGAGATCCCTCGACTGGATATACTTTCTGAACAGGTCGCTGCAACGTTATTGTTTCTTTTCCTTTGTTCCATATTCGGAGTGCAACTGCTCTAACCTGACCATCGTTTCCTTTGAAAAGTTTTTCGACCTTTCCCAATCTCCATAGATTCCTTGGAGTTTTCTCTTCGTACACGCAAACTATATCTCCTTCCTTGGGATTCGCCTTCGCACTTCTTCTGATTCCTTTGACACGATGACGTTCTCTAAGCTCTAACAAATACTCGCGACTCCATCTTTTCCAGAAATGTTCTAATAATTTCTTCAAATAAGTTGCGCGACGCGACAGACTTCCATTACCCGCAGGAGTGTCAGTCTCATCTCTCACGACAGGTGCTTGACTGAGAAGGCGACGACCCATAACTAAATGCGAAGGTGTTAACGGACCTTCACAAACTTCGTCACTATACACATACGTCAGTGGACGACTGTTGATAACGCCCTCTATCTCCACTAAGACTGTCTCCAATTCCTCGTACGTCAATCTAGCTCTTCGAACAATTTTTCTCAGGCACCTTTTCACCGATTTCACAAGTCTTTCAAAAAATCCTCCCCACCAAGGGGCTCTCTCAATGTTGAATTTCCAGCTGATGTTATTTCTGGTTGCGAATTCTGCAAGCTCGTTTGCCTTAAAGGTTTTTCCATTGTCCGAAATAAACATTTTTGGGATACCTCTTCTGGACATGAATCTCTGTAAACAGCGAATAAATGCCTTTGTAGATAGATCTGGAACCAATTCGAGATGTAATGCTCGTGACGAGGCACACGTAAATAGACAGATATACGTCTTAAAAACAGGTGATTTCGTACCTTTTGAGAAGATTGGTTTGGCATAAACGGGACCTGCGAAGTCCACACCGACTCGCGTGAAGGCAAAATCGTCAGAAACTCGAAAATCTGGTAATGATGGTTGAGGTGGTATTTGATAAGTTCCTCCTTCGTATCTCTTGCACGTAGTACATTTTGCAATAATCTTCTTGACAAATTGTCTTCCCTTCGCAATCCAATGTTCTGAACGAATTTCGCAAAGTGTTTCTCTTACACCATTGTGCATTACTCTCCTGTGACATTCTTCCACCAACAAGGTAGAAAACCAATGATCATTGGGCAAGAAAACTGGATGTTTAGCAGAAAGTTCAATATTAGCATTGGATAATCTTCCACCACATCTCCAGATACCACAATTATCCTTGAATAGACCCAGTGATGCTTGAACTTGCTTGAAACTTTTGCTTGTTTGAATCGCTCCTTGTATGTGCTTATACCATATATGCTTCGCTTCTGTTATTTCTTCAAGGGAAAGACGACTTAGATTTGGTTCAGTTCCTGCAACCTTTGTCCGAAGGTTTGCGATGAATCTTAGAACATAACTCGTAACTCTTAGCAGTTTACAAAGAGTGCTGTATCGTTCCTTTGGCAAAATGTTCTCTAACGATAATTGCGATTGCTTTTCTGTAACATTGTCATTGGCACATGACAAGCTGGCTGCACTAGTTGGTTTGGATTTGACTTCTCTCTCGCTTTGAATTCGAGCCTCATCGTTTATACAAATAATTTCTTCACCGTCCTTTGACCATTCAGGATCACTTCTTGCCAAGAAGTCTGGTCCATTCCACCATAACTTGCTCTGACTCAGTTCTGAAGGTAACATACCTCTTGACACAATATCTGCTGGGTTGTTAAGTCCCGGACAGAATCTCCAATCTCTCACAGACACCAACTTACGGATTTCTACCACACGATTTTGGACAAATTGCTTGAATTCTTTAGAAGTACCCTTTATCCACGATAAAGCTATCATCGAATCTAACCAGCAGTAAACTGAAGTTATCTTGATTACGTTTGCGAACGCTAACTGAACTGAGTGAATAAGTCTCGCTAAAACCAAAGCCGATAAAAGTTCTAGTCGGGGAATGGTTTGCTCGGTTAAGGGTGCTACTCTACTCTTGGATGCAATGATATTCGTGTGAACCTTGTGCTCAGATACAACTCGCAAATACACCACCGCTCCATAGGCATATTTTGAACTGTCCCCAAAGCCATGAAGCTCTATGGACTGGATCAATTCCTTGTTTTCGGGTATAACACATCTTGGAATGGTAATTTCTTGACAGCTAGACACATTCGCTCTCCACACTTCCCAGCGAGTACTAAGTTCTAACGGTAACGGCATGTCCCAGTCTAGCTCGGCCTTGCACGTTTCCTGGAACAGAACTTTCATCATAAGAACAACAGGTGAGATTAATCCCATTGGGTCATAAATCTTTGCAGTTGAACTGAGGAGATCACGCTTCGTAATTGGTTGTAACAACTCTGGTTCGCAGTTTACCATCTTGTCGAGGCGAAAAACTAGAGTATCAGAGGAGTTGTTCCATGTTACACCCAGAACTTTCTCATCATCAGGCTGGGAGCCAAGAACTTGTTTGGCATACGACATAGTGGTTTCTGTAGTGGTTGCATCTTGAGTGCTTGATACTTCATTCTCGGTTTCTCTAATCACTTGTGCTAATTCAGGACAGTTCGTCTTCCATTTTCTCATGTTAAATCCACCTTGATGCATTATCTCCTTTACTCTCGAGTACTGATGTAGCGCTTCCGGTGTGTTGTCTGCTCCTGAATTGAGATCATCTACGTAGAGGGATTGTAGCAGGTTTTCCACAATTTTCGGGTCGGTGCTCTTGTATGTGTTGATGTGTTTCTGTAATGTTGCATTTAAGAGGAAGGGGCTCGACGCGACTCCAAAAACTACACGAGCAAATCGGTACACTACTACCTCTGGTTGGTCACTCTTGATTTCATTTACCCACAGAAACCTTAGAAAATCTCTATCTTCTTCAGAAATGCTAATGTTCAAGAAAGCTTTTTCTATATCGGCTACCAATGCAATTCTGTGGAGTCGAAACCGAAGCAGAATGTCGAATAATAAAGGTAACAATGACGGACCAACATAAAGACAATCATTCAATGACGGTCCATTTGATCTTGCAGATGCATCGTATACCACTCTTAGTTTCGTGGTGGACTTTTCAGGTCGAACAACTTCTCTATGTGGCAGGTAATGTACCTTTCCAAGAGATTTCGGTGTTGACTCTTCGACTCTCTCTATCACTCCGGTCTTCAGTTGTTCATTAATGACTCGATCATACTCTTCCAACACGTTTGGCTTCGCTTTGAGTCGTCTTAGCTGGGAATTCAATCGGTTTATACTTAGCTTGTAGTTATCAGGTAACAGTTCATTTTCCTCTTTCCATGGTAATTTGACTTCATACCTTTCTCCTTTAAATTCTGTATCTTTGAGGAACTTGTGGTAGACACTTTCTTCTTCACTCTTGATGCCCAGGCTTTCTAATTCCCAAAATGTCTTTACTTCGCTTCGTAGATCACTATTTCTGGTTTCAATTTCAGTCTCAACACGAAGGACATGGGTGGAACTGAGATTAATTGAGGCAGCTCGACTTTCTCTCACAACTGCTGGCCCACTGAGGACCCATCCGAGTCTTGTGTAAGTAGCGACTGGACTTCCTTGGTCACCTCTTTTCTCAATCTTGCTTACAAAGTCCCAATAATGGTCTGCACCAATCAAAACATCAACCTGTAATTCTTCTTCATCTATTGCTTCTTCTGCCAATCTGAGTCCTTTCAGGTGTGTGTACTCTTGCTTCGCAGAGTTAATGATCTGCCCATTAAGAGGGGCACAGATGGTAGGTACGACATATGCATTGATACACAAGGCTGAAGTATCATGACGACTGTTCACAATGCATTCAACTAGAGGGCGTTCTTGAATTTGTTCCGATGTACTTGATAATTTAATAAAATACCGATTTGTAACCTATTAGGTTAAATTACATCAGTAAAAAGTCTCAATATACTACAATAGAATATCTAGATGCATAAAATTATTCATAACTTCAGTTGAAAAAGTTATAGAGTTCAAATTTAAAAATATTAAAAATATTAAAATTATGGTCTATTCATATGTGAAACCATCTGTGGAAAAAACGATTTCATAAATCTGTCCGTTTTACAACTATAGTTATTATAATCGCTTCCATAACATGTATTATAGTTATGTTCAAGTTTAGGCGGTAAGAGGTCACCCAATTTGTCTCCATGTGCATTTTTAACAAAAAAACGTTCGCATAATAATCGCCGCCGATCTTTCAGTAAGGGTATACCAGTAATACTGCAAGCTTCTCTATAAGTAGCAAATGGCAAGACAATACGCAGAGCCCGCTTCTGGAGTTTTTCGATATCTTCACTTAGGTATTCTGTAATATTGAAGTGCCAAACTTGGCAGGCATATTCGAGTACTGGTCTGATAATGGTGCAGTATACCAAAATTAGAATGCTATTGTCGGCATTTGATCGTTTTAACAACCTTAGCATATAAAGGCGTTTTCCCGCTTTTTTAACAATATGGTTCACATGCTCGTTCCATTTCAAATCATCTTGGATTGAGAGACCAAGAATTCGGGCAGATTTTACCCGCTCAATACCAACGTTATTTATAGTTAACGGTAAAAACTCATGTTTTTCTCTTGCAAAGTCAATTACCATTTCCTTACATTTGCCGATGTTGAGCTTCATATTATTAACTTCACACCAATTATAGATAACATTCACTAGATCTTGTAGTTCACTACTCTCAGTTGATGTAACTCGTTCAGCAAACGTACTGTCATCAACATACTTCCATCTATCGCTCCAATCAATAAGAAGATCATTTATCATAACAAGGAACAAAGCCGGCCCTAACACCGACCCTTGCGGCACTCCACCGTTTAACGTTTGCCAGTCCAAATGACAGTTAGCCAACTTGACTCGTTGTTTACGATCAGAGAGAAAACTTCTAATCCAATTTATAATGGTTTGGGAAACACTCATTTGTTGTAGCTTATTCACCAGTATGTTGTGATCTATTCGATCAAAAGCTTTTTCAAAATCAAGCAAGAATACTCTCACCGCATTGCTTGAAGCATCTGTAGCACTCAGGAGGTGATGGATCAGGCTCAGTAGGGCATGGGTAGCCGAGGAATTTTTAACGGAGCCAAACTGCCGCGTATCAATCTTTGCGCCAATTGACTTAAGTAACCAGTCTGTAACAAACCGTTCGCAAATTTTGGATAAAGTGGGGGTAAGTGAGATAGGGCGCAAATCTTTAGAAATGTCTTTAGGAACTGATTTTTTTGGAACAGGGATAACGTTCGCTTTTTTCCACATTGAGGGTACAACTGCTTCTTGAATCGAAGCGTTGAAAATCGATGCCACAGGGGAAGAAAGAACGTATGCATAAGATTTAAGCACCCAATTAGGTATTCCATCAGGACCAGGTGATTTGGAATACATAATGAGTAATGTAAAGCTATTTTGATCAATATTCATCGCATTTCGGAAGCTGGTCGTTAATATAGAATATCACCCGTGAATGATCTTGCAAACCTAAATACCAAATAAAAGTGCAAACACGTAATCGTAACATATAGATATCTCCATATTTGGAAATTAAATGGAAACGTCATCCCTTGCCGCGTGTTTTGACTGATCATTCGTTCATAAACTCGCGATATAAGTACGTAATATTTCTTCATATGATTTCTGAGCTGCTTGATTACGTTTCGGGAAATTTTCAACTCATTGAGATTGATACGTCTCCGAGTTTAGAAATATTTAGTTTGCTTCGCAAAGCACCGCGTGTAAACAAACGTATAATTTTGAGACCTACTGCACTTAGTTTGAGACCGACACCAACGGGCCGAAATAATATGGGTGGCCGTATTAACGGGGTGAGATCAATTGTGACGTCATTAAAGCGATGTTTATTCGAAAATCACAATAACACCATACCCCACCATAATACCAATTAATAACTAAACATTATAAAGTTCAGATAAAGTTTTCACTAATAAAGAAACAATGTTAGGATTTGGTAAAATAATCGGTGACTTTTGATTGGTTGTTCCTTTTCTGAAGCCAATCGTTTTGTGTTTGAAAAATTACTTTCGAAAGTTCGTTTGCCGTAATAATGTCCCCTTTGACTGTAAAAACTGCAAAGCGTCTTCGAGGTTTGTTACAGCTTCCTTATATGAAGTTACTTTTAAAGTTGGAATCGAAATTCCTTCCTCATTATCAGCATCATTTACGTTGTTGTCATCGTCGCTGTTGTTGATATCAACAGTTGACTGATTCACGTCTAAATCTCTGAAGAAACTGTATTCCCTGCAATGTCTGATAATTCTTTGCATACTGGTGGGTCATAGCAGCCAGATACTACTTCCTTAATGCTTATGGCATCTACATCACTCGCTTGATGGGCCATGTTCTCGATGCTACTGATTTCAGTCTGAAGTTCAGCAAAAGGATCAACGTAACATCACTGTTCTCCGGCTCCAGGGCATTAACTCCACCTTCAGAACTAAGTATGCCTGCCTTGATAAAACATTTAATGACTCGGTTGATTCTGAAACATCGTTCCATGCCATTGCAGTCCATCGCATTGCTTGTAAAACATCGATTGACTTGCAAACTTCAGATGCAGAAGAACACACATCAATTGTGCTAACTACGTGTGTTAACAAGCACCTGTAGTACTTGAGTTTAAATTCCTGTATTATTCCGAGGTCAAGTGGCTGCAAGCGAGATGTAATGTTTGCAGGTAGAAACAGGACTTTGATTTGTGTAAATTTCTCGCCCAGATCTTCGGGGTGACATGGGGCATTGTCCATAAACAAGAGGATTCTTCGATTCTGGGTTTTCAAACGGCGATTCAGGTTAATGAGAATCTCTTCCAAAATTTCACTTTCCATCCACGCTTTACGTTGATTGAAATACACGCACGGTAATTTTGATCGATCGGAAATCCCCTTAAAGTATCTTGGCTTAGCTGACTTGCCAATAACAATAGGCTTTTCTTTGCCACCTTTAGCATTCACGAAAAAAGCACAAGTCAGTCTTTCCTTAGATTTTTTTCCACCACCTGTACAATTACGGGATGAATCTGCCAGAGATTTATTCGGCAAAGGCTAAAGAATTGACCAGTTTCATCCATATTCCAAATGTTCTCGGGTTCCCATCCTTGTACGATTTCTGGGAGTTTTTCTTTCCAGGAGTCGACCGTTGTTTCGTTCACATCTCCCACTTCACCAGAAATAAATCTAGCCTTGATATTATTTCTATTCTTAAAGCGATCTAGATATCCGTTTAATGCTTTAAACTCAGATGGAGCTACATCTAAAGCTTTGGCAATTTGCATGGCTTTTTCTTGTAGTATCGGACCAGATATAGGGATATTCTTGCTTCTCGCTTTACGAAACCATGCCAGCAATGCGCTATCAATTTCAGCATTCTTCCCTCCTCTCGACCCTTTTGTGTCGCTGCTACAATTAGCCTCGAAAGCTGACAGGATCTCATCTCCCTTGAATTTGAGTTCTTCCGCAACCAATTTTTTCTACTAGTTTTCTTGTGCTTTCCTTAGGATTTGCAGCGCTAAATTTGATTACTTCATATCGCGTTTTCAAGTCAAGTTCTTGCCGTTTACGTTTACCTTTTGATGACATGACAAACGTAACTCACTCGAGACAAGGAACGACTCAAAAGTATAAATACGTTTGCGCACAAAGCTGCGAAATTTTGAAACCATATACCTTGTTCACACTTTCTCACATCTTCTACCATAACTAGTATAACTGACATTATTTTGACAATCCCCACACACTTCCGACAACACAAGAACACAAGGAAACATTTCATTAGCCGTTCGCAGATAGCAAAAACGTGTTTGTATTTCGTGCATTATGTCGGATCTAAGCCTTTGATGAAATCGAAATTCCTTCATGGATTCGGGGATACCATGCGTACAAAGATTACTGGCAGATCAAGATTGGAGTAGTTCTGAATTTGAAACACGAGCCACAAAATGAGCAGGACAAGAATGCTATTGCTGTGGTAAAAGACGGGAAAGTGGTTGGCCATATACCAAAGGGCTTAGCTATAGTACAAAGCAAGGAACAGGTATAATCAGGCACTTCCTAATGAAAACAGGCAGTGAAGCTGAAGTCAAGGTAGTTGGAAAAACTGTCAATCATCATGGAGGTGGATATGGTATGGAAGTCCCGTGCATCTATAAATTTCAGGGTGATAAAATATATGTCGATTTATTAAAGAAACTTTTGGACATTGACAATAATTTATCGGTCAGACATGAAACCAGAAAAAGATACTCTGAACTGGACGAAAAGAGCAAAAATTCAAAAGTTAAACGTCGCTAAAGAACCTTGTATTTGTAACTCCTGGTTGCCAAATACAAGAGTCACATGGGGGTTGAATGGTTGATATAGGTACAAATAAATATTCGAACTCAACAAATAGCAAATCGATGTACAATGTTTAACAAATTTAATATTCAACAAAATGGCCTTTTGTACAAGTCACGCAACGTATTGTAGCCAAGTAGAAATTCAATACGCGGGTAGCAAATCGCAGAATAAACACGATGTGGGACTTGTAGGTTAGGCGCAGTCGTAGATTTGTAGGATAAATTGTAGATAAGTTGCGACACAAATTGAAATTGTAGCATAAATTGTAGCATAAATTGTAGGTTCGAACTGAAACATGACAATAAAATAAACTACTTAACAACTATGTTACTTAAATGCATGCGAAAACTAACACACAAATGTCATTGACTAACAAAACTAACAAGCACATGCAATACTGTAAAACTTACGTACTTTGGTTTACACTTGTACCAAACGAGTAGCGATGAATTCAATAGCAGTTCTTCGTACAAATATGTAGAAATATCCCCTTTTAAAATAGCTTTGTAGCAATTACACGTCCTTACTCTGACGCAGTCACAGCTTTACGAACTCACGCTATCTAGTCTATTAGGAACATATGGTATAGCTGTTTCCGTCCTGGTATATATCAATCAAATTAACTATATATATATATATTAACTAAAACATAATGAACTATTATTACAGTAGGATAAGCGTTTCAAACCTACAGTATTCTTTCTTTTCCTTTGGCAGACTGATAATAAAAATAAAAAAATTAGTAATATGATGCAACTTGAATTGTGTCTTTCACTGCACAAGGTGTCTTAAATTATACTGCATTTCCGTCCGTAAACACATTTATTTTTTTGAGTGACCGTATTAACGGGATGATTTCTTTAGTTCGGGACCCTACAATATGGCCGTTGACCGTATTAACGGGGTGGCCGAAATCTCCTACATAACTCATCTCTTCGACATACCAAGGTTTTGAGGTCTGCAATGCTTTTTAAAAGTGCTCTCTTTTGGACCGATTCAAGATGAGAGGATAGGTAGTCAGGAAGAGCTGCCCATACTGGAGATGCATATTCAAGTATGGAGCGAATAACTGAGCAGTAGATGGTTATAAGATCAGTGTGACCCAGGCCTGCTTTCTTCAATAAACGGAGGATAGGGAGTCGGGAGTTAGCTTTCTTCAAGATATGGTCAACGTGGGTATTCCAGGTAAGATCGTCTGATAGATAGGCACCCAAGAGCTTAAAACTGTGTACTCTTTCAACGCATTGTCCATTAATGGACATATATTGATCACATGGGATTCGGTATTGAAGAAAATTTATAATAATTTCTTTGCATTTTTTAGGGTTAAGCTCCATTCCACGAGCGGATGAGAATTCGGAGATTTCTTCAACAACTAAAGGCAATAGAGTAGGAGAGCACCTTGGGACTACTTCCAATGCTGTTGTATCATCGAAAAATTTTAGACGACCATTCCAGTCCTTTAATAATGGGTTGACCAAGATAGCAAATAGAAGAGGACCCAGACATGTTCCCTGGGGTAAACCTCCATTGGCAGTTTTCCACGAGGATTCAATGGCAATCCACTTTGACACATTGTTGACGGTTGGTCAAGAACGCTTTAATGCAGCGGGTATAAGGACAGGGTGGACATTAAGATTTCCAAGTTCGTTTATAATAACGCTATGGTCCACTAAATCAAAGCCCTTCCTGAAATCGGCGAAAAACAATCTGATGGAGTTATGACCACTGTCTAAGGCAGCAAAAATTTGACGACGAGTTGTATATGGCAGGATCATTTTGATGTATTGAAATAAGTTACGGTGCACGATTCAGCAAAAAACTTTATTTTCTAGAGATAGATTATAGTTAACTGTAAACAAAATGTTGTTCAAGTAGCAATAATATTAATCTTCTTGAACTATAAGATTTTCTCTAGCATACAACATTTGAGTTCTGTTAACTCATTAAGCACCAGCATGCACTCTCCCCTTGATGAGTGAAATTTTCTAGCGTTAGACAGAGTAAAATAATAAAGTAGGGCACATTAGGGCTCAATGCGAATGAATGGGCTAACCAGAATTCGAATCACCTGTAGCCTGCGAACATGTAAATAGACCCATAAGACGCCTGTTCAGCTAGGAGGTAGGAAAAGTCGGGATTTTTTTGGTTATTGGTTTTATTTGCAAAAAAAAGACTGTTAGCTATTTACAAGATATTAATAAAATAAAGTCGACGAGGAGACCTCAAGAAGCTTAGAGCTTGTGTAAAGAGGCCACCCCATCTCAAAATTAAATATTTAATTTATCAGTATAATCACAGTTTAGGGTTGCAGACATATATAATGAAATTGAAATTAAGTTACAGACATATATAATGAAATTGAGACATAATGAAGTTAAGAGAGAAAATTTGCGAAATTATATAATAGATTTTCCAACAATTTTATATATTGTTACTGAATATTCGATAAACATGGTCATAGCATGTTTAACATCGTTATTCGAAGAAAAAAAATTACGAAGTTGCATCTTGAAAGACGAGATTGTGTTTATAACAGTTATATTTAGAATTCCAAATATTCTGTACATGTCCTGAGTATAAAATGGTGAACTGCTTAATATCAGTTCGACAAGCATGAGATCTATAGTTACCAGCAGATCTGGTGTTATAACCATGTATTTGATTGTTTGTTGTAAACAGTTCATCAAAGCATGTTGGCAACATGCAATGATGATATAAAAACATAAACTTGCCAATGTGAAATGAATATATCCAATATTTTGAGTTGTTTAAAAAGTGGATCAGAGTGTGCACGGTATTCGGAATTTGTAAGAATACGTACAACACGTTTTTGTAGAAGAAGAATTCTATTGAGGTTGGTTACATAAGTGGAAGATCAGACTATATTACAATAAGCAAGATAATGACATATAAGTGTGTAGTACAAGGATAATCTTGTCGCGGATGACAGTAGATATCGTGATCGGTAAATGATTCCAACAGACTTGGCGATTTTATTGCAAATATAATTAATGTGTTCCTTCCATGACAAATGTTCGTCTATATATACTCCTAAAAATTTTATATATTGTTTTTGGGTATCATTTTATTGTTATATTGGATAAGTAGATTTAAATTAATTTTCTTTTGTCTCGGCCGAAAAATGATATAATTTAGATATCCAACTTTCGAAGTTCACTTTTCAAAACAAATTCAAGCTGCTTGATATCCAAATTTGAATAATATATACTAGTGTCATCAGCAAAAAGATAAGATTTTGACAGGTCTAGTGCATTCGGTAGATCATTGATATATAAAATAAAAAATAATGGACCTAAAATAGACCCTTGCGGAACTCCACATTTTAATTTTTCCATGGAGGAACAGGTTTCGTTATATTGAACAAATTCTTCACGATAGCATAAATAGCTCTTGATCCATTAAAGTGCACTGAACGCCTTTTATACCATAATGTTGTAATTTAGTAAATAATATTTCATGATCTAAAGTATCAAAAGTCTTTGAAAGATCAATAAACACTCCAGCAGCTATCTGGTTCCGATCAATGGCCGTGGCAACGTTATTTATTAGAGAAACAAGTGAATGCATAGTAGAATGGTTACTGCGAAAACCAAACTGAAATCTATACAAAATTTCACATTGCTCAATGAATAATGTTAACCTGATTTGCATAACCTTTTCAAATAACTTTGGAACGTTTGTCAGTAGTGATATAGGTCTATATAGTGTAATATGTATGACTATAATAATAATAGGTATCAAGTGTCACAGGGGTGATTGACAAGGTATTAGGACATTAGTAATATGAGACAGGGACATTAGAATTGTTATTGTGTGATATTCTAGCGTGAAAAAGAGGAATAGAAAAGTCTGGTTTTGTATCGTTGTTGTCTGATTCGCTTATATTACATTTGGTGCCGTGACCAGGATGGCAACAGCGACGCGTACGAGTGTAGCACTTCCCGAGATCTTTTCAGACGGCGATATGGTTCTGTGGCTACGAAAATTTGAGCTTTGTGCGAAGGCGAACGATTGGAAAGATACGGATATGTTAAAAAGGCTGCCAACTCTGTTGTCTGGCAAAGCTTTTGCGATTTTCGAACGTCTTGCGGCGGAGACGAAAGAAGATTTTAAAGTACTAACGAAAGCGCTAACGGAGGCTTTTGGTGGTGATGAGAACGGCAAACATCTCGCGATGATAGCATTTCGCAGCCGAATGAGAAAGCCAGACGAAGACATCCAAGTATTCGCCTACAATTTAGAAGCGCCATTAAGACGCGCGATGCCAAACATCGAGAAGGGTGACAGAGAAACACTTCTCAAGCAACAATTTGTCGAAGGAGTGTCTATAGAACTAAAGAGACAATTATTACAACGACCGACCCTCTCGTACGAGGAGACAGTTACGGCGGGGCAACAGCTGGATTTAGCGGGTCAGATTTCATCGAGTCAATCGGTTAACGAAGTGAATACGAGCGGTGGCACGAATCAAACGGTAGTAGAGTCGCCCTTGGTTATGCAATTGATGGAAAGTGTAGATATTCTTACGAGGAAGGTTAGTGAATTATCTCAATCTGTTGCTAACGTAAACGCAGCGTCTGTGCGAAATTTCCCCGCGGGGCGCCGGGGCCCTTGTTATCAATGTGGGCGAATGGGTCACATCGCCAGCGAATGTAGGAGTACGTCCGGAAACGGGCGACGAATGAATTATCGACAGCGCCAAACTGAAAATTACTGCTTTGTTTGTGGACAGATGGGACATTTCGCGCGGGAATGCCAGTTTCGATTCCAGTCCTCCATTAATAGCCAACCACGTCAGGGAAACGACCAAGGGCCGACCCGTTTCTAGGCCGGGGGTCAGCCCAGGATAATGCGGCCTTGCCCATAAACTGTGTTCAGCCCACGGCAGTCTTCGTAAAGGCACGATTGGGCGACCATGAGCGAAAATGTTTAGTGGACACAGGTGCAACGGTGTCGTTAGTCAGCAGAGAATTTATTAGTGGACCCTT
>CACRXK020008678.1:6041-20379 GCA_902702795.2 Paramuricea clavata | reverse complement strand
TACCGTAAACCTCCGACTATAAGCCCTGGGCTTATATACTTTTGTAAGCGATTTTTGATGGGCTTATACAAGGGGAGGCTTATATACGGGTGGGCTTATACATGGACGATCTTTTGTGTTAGTAATAAACAAGTCAGACATAAACAAGTCAGTCATAAACAGGGAAATAAACGTGTATTAAGCAGCGATTACTGGGCTTATATTAATTGGGGGACTTATATTCGGGGGGCTTATATTCGGGTGGGCTTATATTCGGGGGCTTATATTCGGCTATATATTGGAATGATGTGAGCGTTTATAGTACATGTGGTGGGCTTATACACGGGGGGCTTATATTCGGGGGGGGGGGGCTTATAGTCGGAGGGTTTACGGTATTTGAATATTAAATATTGTACTCTGGGCGAGAGTTGACGAAAGTTGATGAGGATTGCAACTACTGCTCGCGTTTGATCGCCAACTCTCACTGACTCTCATCAATTTCGAGAGTTTTTTTCTCATATGACTGGTAATATCCAGTTAACTTTCACCAACTCTCATGCAAACTCTCGCTTCTCAACTCTCATCAACTCTCATCAACTCTCATGTAACTCTTGTTCTCGTTTGAACGGAACATGAGAGTTGAGAAAACTCATGAGAGTTGAGAAAACTCTCATGCAAACTCTCGCTTCTCAACTCTCATTAACTCTCGTCAACTCTCATGCAACTCTTGTTCTCGTTTGAACGGGACATGAGAGTTGAGAAAACTCATGAGAGTTGAGAAAACTCTCATGCAAACTCTCGGCTTCTCAACTCTCATCAACTTCCGTCAACTCTTGCGCAACTCTTGTTCTCGTTTGAACGGGACATGAGAGTTGAGAAAACTCTGACTCATGCAAACTCTCACTTCTCATCAACTCTCATGTAACTCTTGTTCTCGTTTGAACGGGGCATGGGAGTTGAAAAAACTCTCAGGCAAACTTTCGCTTGCAAACTCTCATCAACTCTCATGTAACTCTTGTTCTTGTTTTGAACGGGACATGAGCGTTGAGAAAGCTCTCATGCAAACTCTCACTTCTAAACTCTCATCAACTCTCATGTAAATCTTGTTCTAGATTGAACGGGACATGAGAGTTGAGAAAACTCTCATGCAAACTCTCGCTTGAGAGAAGTTGAGCCTTACCTTTTAATACACAGAGTACAAATTTCATATGTCTTGTGTTTCGTTTGACATAATCCACTTCCCACATTCGAGGAAAGCAATAAAGATTTGCTATCGCTTTTTTTCTCCTTTTCGCTAGGTGCCACAAACTTCACGCCTCGGCCTTTATGTTTCGCGCTTGCATCAGAGACTTTGTTTCCATTGTTTAGGGTGCTAGATTTTGTCATTTCTTTGCTCGTAGATTTGGTGGCGCCGTTTGGTTGTCGAGCAAGTTTGTGCGAGGTCACTGCCACTCTAGGGCTGGTTCTTGGTTTCTTAGCAACGTGACCAGTCTTGCTGGTGCTTTCTGGCGATAGTTCTCTCGAATTCTTCCCGTTTAAGGGCTTGGTATATTTCCCTATATTGTGATAAAATGTGGAATTTAGTTTGTAACCAAAGTATTGTAACCAAAGCATTATTTTATACACCGGGACATTTAATATTAGTATTTTTACATAATTAATATTAGGAATCCGACGTCGTGATTGGTAAACTTTGACGTGATATTTCCTTTATATTCACCCACAGGTGAATGGCGACTAGCCGTTAAAATTGTGGAAAATTACGGACAAAGAAATAAGCGAAATTAAAATAAATTCAGTCCCAAAAAACACAAGTGTAAAAATACTAAAACAATTATTCGCCTCAAGCTCGGTGAATATCGGAAAATATTCACCTTGACTTCGTCTCGGTGAATATTCTCCGATAATCACCTCGACTTCGGCGAATAATTGTTAATTATTCTATAGTATGATTTATTCTCTGTTGGTGTATACGCAGGTAACATCATTATTCTATAGTAGTTCTCATTTTATTCTACTGTATATAAACTTGATGACAGTTTAACATTAATTTTTTTCTGTGTTGGTGTAGTGTACTCAGGTGAATATGATATTTGTGGTGTTACTCTGAGTGTATATCCACACCGGGCAAGCTTGAAAAATATACCTGGACACGGTGGGAAGGCATATTTTCAAGCTTGCCCGGTGTGGATATACACTCAGAGTAACATCATTATTCTATAGTAGTTCTCATTTTATTCTACTGTATATAAACTTGATGACAGTTTAACATTAATTTTTTTCTGTGTTGGTGTAGTGTACTCAGGTGAATATGATATTTGTGGTGTTACTCTGAGTGTATATCCACACCGGGCGAGCTTGAAAAATATGCCTGACCACGGTGGGATTCGAACCTACGACCTTTGGACTTAGTTTAACAATAAGCATAAAAAATCAATGTATATACTTATAGAAATTTGAAACTGTACTCGCCATTTCTGCAAAAAGCGTTCCCTTGAAATATTTTTTTTTAAAGTTGGACAGACAAACTGACCAGAAACAGAATGCATTGTTTTGGCCTTAGAGAAAATCAAAGTAGATGTTTATTTATTCATTTATTACGCTTTGCCAATTTCACACAATCTGCACAAATGCAAAGACAAGAATATACAACTTATCAATCATAGCAGGGTATATGCTACAGCTTACGCTAATTGCAACCTCCCTTACAGAACGAACATGACACATTCTACATTAGATTTTTTAGTAATACAAAAAGGCCAGTTTGCACCCAGGAAAATCCTCCGTAGGATAGAAACGAATAGGAAAGTTACATAGTGCTGAAGTCGTTAGTTCCAACGTCGTCTGCTCTTGTGGAAAATTTTCCTGAGTGGAAATTAGCCTATAATGAAGCTTAACAAAACGAACACAAGACACGCATTAGAATTAATAACAACATGAATTTGAACATGACAAATTACGGCACGTGTTACAAGACAAACATGTCCCGTAATTTGTCTTGTTCAAATTCGTGTTGTTAACGTTCACGGTACCATTCTTTTTCTCAATCTCCCAAGCATTTTCACTCTCTGGTTCATGCATCGCCAAGCCAAAATCTACCAAGTTGTATCTGTAAAGAGGGTTATATTTAGAAATAAAATCGTACAGTACAGTACAGTACAGTACAGTACAGTACAGTACAGTACAGTACAGTACAGTACAGTACAGTACAGTACAGTACAGTACAGTACAGTACAGTACAGTACCGTACAGTAACATAAAAATACAGTCTTCCCCACTACAGTATGTATCAGGGACTTTTTCCATTCTTGTTTATCCTTTTTAAGCTGCGATAATTCGCGTACTTAGTACCAGGTTCTGAAATTTGCAGTATCTCAATATTCGCAGGATACTAAAGTTTTGGATACCAAACTTGAATGACTTGTATCTCGACTGGATATTACAAACATTTCAAACATTAGGATAATACTATGAGTCTGCCTACGTGAAAATAACCATGCAGGCTTTGATTTCCAACTTGATGGTCAAGTTGCTGACTGTTGAGTCTCCTGTTATTATTGTTGTTATTAATATTATTAGTTCAGATGGAACACTGGAATTTTGAACATCCTTGTATCCCAGTGAGATACTGAAAAAAGGATTAATTTTCAGACCCTGATTTTCGTATCGAAGGTACGCCAATATGACGGTCTGCCAGACGTGTTGACAATTCTTATTGTACCGGTGTTTTTTACCATGAAGAGTCACCATTATAATTATTAATTATTATAATTATATATTCAAAGTCCACTCTCGTTCGTGATTGGTCAAAATAAGATTGGTCGGATAATTCTTGGTATCTTGAAGCCGTCGTATTTCAGATGCTGACGCCATCAGCGTGCAATAATACTTTTTTGGACCGAAGTTCTGTCCAAAAAAAGTATTATTGCACGCTGTGGCCACCAAGCCCCGGTGCGGGCCATATTTTTTCTTGCTTTCTTTCTAGCTTTGAATTTACAGGGTGTATAAAAAAAAAGGTAATCGAACTTCAGCGCGCTATTATACGCGAATTACTCGGCGTATGAACAATTGGTTTTCATATTCGGAAAGATCAGGCTTTTAGCTATTGAATGACATGCTTTTCATGACAAGTGGAGAAAAAATAAGCATGTACGAGGCCGATTGAAAATGTTAGTCAAAATCGCATATTTTCACCTCTGTGCCTAATTAAAACAATGCATAACAAAAGAAAAAGCAATTAATCACGAACGTGTCGTAGATTTATTCCGACTTAATAATTTTTATGAATATGTGTGCAGTTTAATGAAGTGAAATTCATCAACTTAAGTCCTAAAGGGGGTTCATTTTCAATGGTTTTAGACCCATCTCTCAACGGTGAAAATATGCGATTCGGACTAACATTTTTTATCGGATTCGTATTTGCTCATTTTTTATCCATTTGGCATGAAGAAGATATCATTCAACAGCTAAAAGCATGATCTTTCCGAATGTGAAAAATATCGTTCATACGCAGAGTAATTCAGATACAATAGCGCGCTGAAGTTCGATTACCTTTTTTTTATACACCCTGTATAATAAAACAATTATTGAATTAGAGACTTTGCGATTTTAGGACGGCAATGCGACGACGACGGCCAAAACAAACTCCTTCAAATAAATGGTAGTAAAGACAATTCGTCGTATATTATCAATCGTATGAATTTAATACAGTCTTAGAAGTTGAAGACATGGATTTTGTGGTTGGGAAGAGTTCTGCTGAACTCAGTTTGCACTTGTTGCAGCTTGAAATGCAGCCTTTGTATCAAGACGTGAAAATCTGTGATTTGGCGTTGTAAACAGAGCAAGGGCAATGTCTAAATTATTCATATATTGTAATTATTCAATTCCTTTCAATGATTTACAGTATTGTATTGGTAGCCGTTGCCGTTGCGTTTCCGTCCTAAATCCTCGTTGCCGTCCTAAGGCCTCGGTTTGTGTTATCCACCTCAGCCTTCGGCTTCGGGGGATAACAAACACAAACCCCAGCCTTCATAATTCTCGATATCATACTCAACCTCAGTCATTCAATAATCGTTTATTACGAACAGTAATATACAAGCTCACAGTCGTATGCTAATCTGACTGTACTAGTCACTGTGTGTCGATGCATTTCCAGTGAAAGTTGTGGAAAGTCCATTCTCACTAGATAATTACGACTTTACGCTTCACCTGCGTTGGTAACAAGGCGGAAGTCCGCGGAACGCACATTCAAGTCAGGTCAAGTCAAGTCAAGCCAAAAGTCATTTTGTTCGAGTCCAAGTCACAAGTCGTTAAGGCCGAAACACAACGGACGAGATTATACAACGCGGCGCGATTTCTTAGTTTTTGAAAGTTAATAAAACAGCCAATGAATGGAAATTGAAAATATATGTAGACCAAATAACTCAAAATGTTATAGCGCTTCTACTGTAAATATTTGGAAAATTTAAACCAGGATCGAGTCTACAGCTCTACGATCTGGCACTTTTTGATTGCAGTCAAGTCAGGGTGTTAGCCAGAAAAAAATTTTGTCCGTTAAACGTACAGTAAATTGGGAAAGTTTTTTTGACCGATCAAAGTCCTTGTGTTGGAATAAATAGTGTTTTTCCAACTTGTTTCTCCTTATTTTCCTTAATTTCTCCTTGATTTAAACTGCGACTATCTTTTACCATCTAAACATAAATCCATCAAAAATTGTCTGAAGTTAAATGGTTTAAAGCAAGTGATAAATCAACCGACTAGAATAACACCTGAATCAAAAACACTAATTGACATTGTTGCAACTACTCATGATCAACATTTGATGAAGCATATTGTTTATCCAAACTCAATCAGTGACCATGACCTTGTTGGTACAATAAGAAATATGAACTGCCGAAGATTCCAGCCTCGCAAGATTCATACCGGAAATTTTTCAAGATACAGTCAAGAGAGTTATAAGTCTGATCTCAGAAACTGTTCCTGGGAAAACATCTTCAACGGATTCTCAGACATAAACGATGCTTGGAACTCATTTAAGTACCATTTAATAGCGATTATTGACAAACATGCGCCCACGACGGAGAAAATGGTAACAGGTCGCGACTGCCCATGGTTAACTACCGAAATCAAATCTAAAATAAAGGAACGAGACTTTTTTCTAAGGAAAGCAAGGAAAAGTGAAATGACTACCGACTGGTTGGCGTATAAGAAATTACGTAATACCGTCACCCAAGACATTAGACGGAGTAAAGCAAATTACAATAGATCCCTGTTCAGCGAAAACATAAATTCACCCACACAATTCTGGAACCAAATTAAAAAATGCTACCCCGCAAAAGAAAAAAGAAACTGGTGACTAGCAAGGTTTTTGACATTGACGAAACTACGACGTCTGATAAAACGTCCATTGCCAATGGTTTCTGTAAGTATTTTACCAATGTAGGTAAAACATTACAGACGACACTTACAACTCTGGGCAACACAGTGTGGGAAAATCATGATCACAAAAACCTATCTAAGAGAATTAACCAGAAAGAGTTACAGTTTTCGTTTGAAAAAGTGTCTGTTTCAAACATGGTTAAGCTACTACGACAACTAAAAGCGTCTAAAGCAAGTGGCTATGACGGTATTCCAACATCGATGATTAAGGACGGTGCTGAAGAATTAGCGGTTCCATTAACCTATCTCATTAACTCATGCTTGGAACAGTCAGTTTTTCCTGACACAGAAAAATATGCAAAGATTACCCCTGTTTACAAATCCGGCAAACGGTCCTCTATGGACAATTACAGACCCATATCGATTCTACCTGTTCTATCGAAAGTGTTTGAAAGAGTGGTTCAGAAACAGTTATATGAATACCTAGAGAAGAATTCACTGCTATCTCCAAATCAGTTTGCTTTCAGGAAACATAGATCAACTCAGCATCCTGTAACGTTGCTTTCGGACCATATTAGAGGACACATGGATAAAGGAGAATTAACTGGAGCAGTATATATAGATCTAAGAAAAGCATTTGATACGATAGACCACGGTCGTCTACTCTCGAAACTTCCATGTTATGGAATCAGTGGAAGAGAATTGATCTGGCTTGAAAATTATTTGTTCGGAAGAAAGCAATTTGTTGTGTTTGACGCGGCAACCTCCGAGGGGCACACTGTCCTTACTGGTGTGCCACAAGGATCAGTGCTCGGTCCCCTTCTCTTCGTACTACTTATAAATGATATCGATTTGCAAATGAAAAACTGTCAAATTCTTTTATATGCTGATGACACAGTAGTTTACACATCTGACAAGTCATGTGAGGCTATTGAATCAAACTTAAACTCTGAACTTACCAATCTCGCGAGATGGTTCTCTAATAACAAGCTTGTTCTTAATCTTAAGAAAGGAAAAACCGAATTTGTTCTATTTGTTCTTTTTGGAACGAGTAAGTAACTTCGTAAATCGCCGAAAGTACAAGTAAAGATAAATGAAATACCAATAAGCGAGGCGGAATCATATGAATATTTGGGTGTAGAAATGGACAAGTCGCTTAACTACAACAGTCATACTGACAGGACTATCAAAAAGGCATCTGCGAAAGTTAAACTGCTATCACGTATCCGACAGAATGTCAGTCCATATGTTGCCGAGAAAATATACAAAGTTATGATTGAACCAACTCTTGGATACTGTGGTAACTTATTTCATGGTATATCAAATACCACTGTAAATCGATTTCAGCAAATTCAAGATCGTGCTGTCAATATCGTATATGGTACTAACGTAACACCTAATCGCTGGTGTTCAATACGAAATGTTAGGAAACTTCACTGCGCACAGGAAGTTTTTAAGTGTCTAAATGGCCTAGTGCCTAATCAATTTAATGGCATTTTTAACAAGTTCTCCCACCAGAAAGAAACGAGAGGAAACAACTCAAAATTGAGACTACCAAAAGTGAAAACAGAAACTGGTCGCAAGATGTTCTCGTTCCAAGGAGCTCTGGTTTTTAACGAACTGCCAGAAGATTTGAGGAATGAGACATCACTTTTACGTTTTAAGCAAAAGTGTAGAAACTTTTTTATGAAAACTGATTAGTGGATTTTTAAATATTTTTATATAAATGCTGACGCCAAAAACTTTTACCTAATATATAAGTATAGGATAGACTATCTAATTTAAACAGGTCCTTGAGTGATAGCAGCTATTTTTTTTAGCTGACCAAGTTTAACCTGTATAAATATGGTATATTATTATTATTATTATTATTATTAGATGCAAACAACGGTAGCTTGGTTTTGTACATTCCATTTCCGGTGAACGAACACTGAAAAATGCACCCGATGGCACTTCGTTTTGTATATTTCATTTCCGGTGAATGAACACGAACGCACACCGATTACACTTTGTTTTGTACATTTCATTTCAGTGAATACACACCAAATATGAATGAAACGTGATACATTTTGAGAAAATAGTTAATGGGAAAAAGTAAATAAAACGTTCTTTGATATAATAATATAAAATCAAACGCAATGCACTTTCTCATCAGAAAAAATGAAAATCTTCCAGTAGACCCAGTTGGGAAAGCCCCTTTGCTACTTCAATTGGGAAGAGTCCGTCAAACGGACAGTATATGGGCTAGCTAACATCCTGCAAATACCACGTCGTACAATTGGTACGCAAATTGTACTCTTATTAAAATTGTACCGCACCCTGTTTTTGTTGTGTTGTGAAAAGAATAGCATGTCGAATACAGTAAGTTCGTACTGAAAAACATACGAGAAACAATGTGAATAATTATATACTTAAATTAAAGGCACAGTTCAGCCTTTTGAACGATGGTTTTTAAGGCGCATTTGAGCCCTTTTAATTGAAAAAACTAACTAGGAAAATCAATTAAGCATAATTCAAAACCAGTAAACTCGATGTTTTTAACAATATAAATGTTTTAAAATGTTAAAAACATTAAGTTTGGTGATCTTGAATTATGCTTAATTGATTTTCCTAGTTAGTTTTTTCCAATTATAAGGGCTGAAATGCGCCTTAAAAACCATCGTTCAACAGGCTGAACTGTGCCTTTACTGTAAGTATTACTGAAATACCGTACTTTCCAGACTTTCTTGAATGAAGAAAGTTTCCAGGTTTAATATCTCTGTGAATGATTGAGAAGCTGTGAATATGTTCCAACGCCAATAACAGATTCCTCATGTAGTCTTGAATCTCTGATACTGTCAGATCGTGAAGATAATCCTTTTTGGAGAAATGAAAAAAAAAACATATTTAATAAAGGACGCAAAATGGTGAGGACAAATACGGTTTTGGGTGACGGAAAATTCGGTCTTGTGGAGGTACAGTACAGTAAGGATCCGAGAAAAACTGCAAAAACAACATCAGGGTGAGAGTAAGCGCCCTCACAATTACGAATGTTGAATTTCATGTTCGAGCCGGGCTTCCCGAGGGATACAAAGATCAGAAGCAAGAAAAGGCCGTTGGAACCGGAGTGAATTGAAATCAAGTTTGGTTAGCGTTTTACTAAACTAAAGAATGTCGGCATACTGTAGCAATAATGGGATTATATCATTATAATGCCATTGACACTTGACAGATTTTGACAGATGTTGCTAAGGGCAAAGTAGTACATGTAAGTAGTTTCAGGTAGGGTGTTTCGTCCAAGAATTTGCCTGATGTTCATAAATTGCCATACTCCCAATTTTTTCCCTTGCATATTTCCCAAAATTACTGTACCTATTTCCACCAATTTAATGTGCTCCGCTCTTCCCTTTAATCATTTTTAAGTACATTTGCCCAATTTTTAAGTACAATCCATCCGACTTTTACGTAGAGACTGTCCGACCAAACTGAAAACATTGGAGGAGTTGCAAGCCCTCCTTCCCCCAGCCCACCTCTTGTACACCTACAGTATGCTCCATGACACCACGTCTCTAAAGACTTCAGCACTTTGTCGAGTGTGAATAATCTAACTCATCAAATAATACTCCATTGGTAGGATGGTCTCATACTGTACCTGAAATCTGTCGTGAGGAAAATATGGCAAAATAATGACATTATGATCACAGTTTCTGATTGTCCCTTGATAACCAATCACATTATTTTTTCCACTAAAAGGAGAAAGCAAGTTTGGAAAAGTTAAGCATTTAAGTTAACTTTGCAACAGTGGGAGGTTTCAAAAATATCAAAATGCGGACTTGCAATGTAAGTACAACCATGGATGAAATAAATGGATAGGACTCTAGCTGACGTAAGCAAAAACACCTAGTTGCAATCTGTGACGTCACACGTATTGCAAATTCTCAGCATTTTTGTTGTTTCGCTATACATTCCGCTTTAAAAAAGTAAATATTGAAGCATCAACTGGTCTAATTGTTTTAAAAACATGCCTAAGCCACGACAAAGTATTCAAGGTAAATGTTTTTCGTCTTTGTTTTGTATTTTTTTACACTTGTAGCTACGAAATTGGCGTCCCCTATTTTAACGAAATTTGGGATTCATTTTTTACTGTTTAGTGCTTGAAATATTTGCTAAAATTGACTGGGAATACTTAGAGATTTCATCGTAGAATGGCGTAGTTATATTCATTTGCTCTTTGACTAAAATGTTTAGCTGTATTATTGCTAAACATGCCGTTTTTTTTAAAATTTGGTTTGCAACTAGGTTCACAGAGTAGAAACATACAGAGACGTAACTAGTGTACCCACTATTTTTGTGCGCATGCTCGGCAAGTTACTAGATGCATGCATCTGATTGGATAACGACCTGATGACGACTCACTTTAAACTTGCTGAGCACGCGCAGTTGATCATTTTTCGCCCGGTCGCCTGAAAAAAAAGTGGGTACATGATAACGTAATCTTCCGCAGTGTTTACAACGGTCAGTTACGTCTCTGTATGTCTTATCTACTCTGTGACTAGGTTTCAACATCCAACCACGCCATCAGCCCATTGAAAACATTAGATCACGTCAGCTAGTTTCCAATCCATTTATTTTACAATCCATGGTACAACTAAAACATCTCACCCCATCTCCTGCAAACATCGAACTTCTCTTTCTACTCTGTCAGGAGAACTTGTTGGAATGATGTGTTTCAAGGCAAACATTTCATCAGGGTATTCAACAAGATGGGCCAAATAAACATTGCTGAATGTACCTACACAACAAAAACAGAAATCAAGGAGTCGTTCCAGATTAGATGAATACAGCACCAGGCCTCGAATTTCCCTGAAATCAATCGACGGCAATGGCGTTAAAAATTGCTGTAGAACGTAACAGCTGTCTACGGCAATTTTGACAGTTTCCACGGCATTTTTCAAATTACTGTAATAAAACTTTAATTTTATTGTCACTTTGGATTTTTGACAAGCTAGAAACATGTCTACGTATTTCTTTAGTGTTTTTTTTTCGAAGAAAACTGAGACTAAAATAGCGATTTACGCATGATTTGATTGATCTGAATTCAAGTATCAAACAGTGAATAGTATAAAAATTGCACTATACGGCAAAAAATTGCCGTCGTTGCCGCAATGATCCACGGCATTTTGTTCTCCCTCTACGGCAATTGCCGCGATAAAATTCGAGCCCTGTACAGCACTGCTCCTCAACAGAAGACTGTTGCAACATTGTTGATTGAGGAATTTGATCCATAGAGCTTCAATTACGGTCATTCCAGCAAAATCCACACCTCCCCCATGGAGGAAATTGTAAGTGTGGATCTTTCCTAGAACAATGAATGGTGTCCTTTCCAATGAATGTGTCCTAATGTGCATTATGTTTTGTGCTAAATCTGGACCATTTCAATCACCAAGAGGAAAGGGTACGGTACATATGCAGTTCCAATATATCGATATTTTCGATAAATATCGATATTTTTGAAATATCGATATTCGATATTCAATTTTTATGATACAAGTGCATGGGCAATTGAAATTAAAAGCTGAGTTGGAGATGACGGATAAACTGTTGTTAATAAATCTTTGAGATGTACCATGACTGGTTTCATGCACTTTTTAACTGTTTGTGATGCGTATACATGCAAGTTGACTAAATTACGTTTTCTAATTTGCATAATTCGATATAGTCGATATTATCGATATTTTTTTTCGATATCGATATATCGATTTTTTCAATATCGCAACTGCCTAACAGTAAATAATGCTTCCCCCAAGTTAAACCTTTCATATGTGTGCACGCTTACAAAAGACACTTTACCTTCTCCAATCTTTGATTGAATAACAAATGTTTTCTTCAGATCAGGAACATTCTCAAACAGTTCATCGCTTTTGCTTTCTAGAAATTCTATAACAATGTACACACATTTAGTCTCTAACGTAATTATACAGGGTGTATAAACTGGTGATGAGCTGATTAATCAGAAAATAATATCAGAAATCAATAATCATCTGATTATTGAACAATAGGCAGCCAAACTGTTATCACACATTCTGAGGTTAAATTTAGCATTCTTCAGAGTCTAAAATAACATTCAAAATTTGTCTGGAAAAATGTCCAACCAAAACGAAATTTGATTGGAAATTTTTTTAAATTTGGTTGGACGTTCTTTGATTCTATTTGACTCTTCCTTGCATAGCCAATATATAATACATATTTTATGCCAAACACCAGATACTAAGTGTAGTAAAAATGCTTTAGTTTAAATTTAACCATTTGTATTCTTTGCGGGATGATTGGATGCAGCTTATGGTTGACTTGGTCTTTCAAGAAAACTGATTGCTACTGTATTTTTTGTCCAGATAAAATATCCAACCAATTCAGGTCTTAGCTAGAGGGCCGTGTTATCGTGGCCAAAAGTGGAAAAACACGACTAGATAAAATGAACTCAGCTTCATTGTATAAGGCCGTGTAGGTTCATAAAATAAGGTGGTGCTATACAGTACTTACAACAGACAGAATTTCTTCCAATTTACGTCGTAAGAAAGTTTGTAAAATCTACTGTTGTTGTTGAAATTGGCAAAAGCGATCTGTGATGTTTTAATGTTTTGATGGATAATGGAAACTGTATGGTGTTGAAATGGTTTTAAATGCCCCCAAGAGTTGCTGAAATAACCTAATATTCTAATGTCAGTGTGCAATATGAGCGTATGCTCGCCTTGTATTTGGTTGCAAAGCATAGAACAGCCACAGGCATTGTCTGTTGTTGGCGAACATAACTAGAACCGTGATTTTGGCTATTCAAGGTACAGTAATTGACATATGCACATCCTGGTCATTAGAAACACGCCCAAGATCTAAAATCCTAGCTAAGACCCTGGACCAATTTAGCATTTGGTTGGACAAACTGTGATCTGGTTGGAAAATGTCCAACCCTTATATCAGGCTCTGTTCTTGTGTTAAATTTATCATTCAGAGGTCATTTTAACATCTGAAGTTATTAAGTTTGATTTAAGAAACATATTGAAAGCTTAGTTGCTTACAGGGGCTGCAGAACCGGGGGGGGGGCAATGGGGGCATTTTACTCATCAAGGGGAGAGCGCTGAGGCTCAATGGGTTAAAATTTAACCCCTTAAGTGGCAATGCACCCTGCGTTAGTATTTTACTCTGTCTAACACCAGACAATTTTACTGTAGTCATGTGGAGATTGCTGCCACTCAGTGGGTTAACCAAACCAGTGACCAAACAAACTGCCCATGCACCAATCCTTTTAACCCTTTAAGGTTACAGAACACCCTTGAGTGTTAATTTTGCCTAAAAATTTTCTATTGGTTTTAATGAAAGCATTAGACTAGTTCTACTATCTGACCAAGTTTGAACGAAAAATGTTGAAAACTCGCAGAGTTATTTAATAAAATACATTTCGCTGCAATAAGAAAAACATTGAAAATGTAATATTCAAATTCAATTTTCTCCCGAAAAAGTTTACGGTAATTACTGATTTTCAAACGAGTTGTGCTCCTGCAGGTTTTAACCAATTTTTCTCAAATTTTCACAGGACATAGCTAAAGACGTCAGTGTGTTCGGCTTTTTTTTAATTTTGGATATTTTAAAAATAAAGAGCAATTCATTCAAACAATTCAGAAATATATTGCAGTCGTCAAAGAAATCGCCATATATCAGCGGAATGACGAAATAAACAAAACTTTCCGAACACAATTTTTTAGAACAACTTACTATTTTACTGTATAAAAATGATATTTTCATAAATATAACTTAAAACCAGCAGGAGCATAACTCAAAAGCGTAACTGTACCGCGATTTAAGATTTTCCTGAATAATTCTTACATTATTTTATTGTTTGTTAATTAATTTTACAACAATATCATATTTTCATGGGCGTACCGGAAGGAAAAAATCAGGGGGGCGGGATTTTTCTGGACTTTTCAGGATTGTGCCCGAAACCCCCCCC
>CACRXK020008677.1:6635-20379 GCA_902702795.2 Paramuricea clavata | reverse complement strand
TAGATAATAAACCAGCTTATTTAACTTTTTAATTATTACTAGTGTCGCTGATCAGCGAACACGCGAATGTAAACAAACAGCTAAAAATAGGCCTAATTTGAAGATTTATAACTTTTCAGAAAATTGCTTGCAGACGAGTTTTATTCCTGATTACTTAACTTTAGTAGGTATAATTTCAAATTACATGCCTTTTGAACTTGAGATAGGTGCCACTTTTGAGCTATTTTAAGTAAAATATGAGCAATTTTCAGCCTCTCGTCGCCATCTTGAAAACATAGTTTCGTAAAACTATAAAAAAATTTGATTAAGCAAATAAAGTTGTTCAATTTCCATGAAAACGAGAGTATTAGTTGTTAATCTGCATGTGAACAGTAACTGGAGGGGATAAACGCATCACAACGTTTTCAAAAAATCAGATGAATTCTTGTAAAATTACCCTTCATTTCCGGTCTGAAAATACTCTCGCAAGGTCAAATTTCAACATGGGCTATAACTCCTGTAAAACAGAAAGTTGAAACGTTCTGAAAGAAGCTTGATTAATATTGACCAAAGTCTAGTTCATATGCAAAATATGAGCTAAATCTATTTTTCCTTCCCGAAACCAGTGGGTGGATTTTACTGAGAGGCCCTCTTAAATTTTGTATATACATGCTCGCTTGGATTATCCACTAAACCCAGCATTCTAGTTCAACCAAGTGAAGTGAAAAACATCTTTCAAGTTCACCTTCATCACAACCCACATACCTGAAAATGTATATATACTGTACATGAACTTGTGGTTGCAGCTCGACAACTGACCTAAGTAGCTTAGTTGGTTAAAGTGCTAGATTTTGCTACACCGGAATTACAGGGCCGCATGTTCGATTCCTGCCAGAGGATCTATAGTGTTGCATTTTTCGCACCCGTTCCTGGTTAGGTCTGAAATTGTGTATACATATGCCCCACTTCGATTATCCACCAAAATTATGCCACTTAAAGGGTTAAATTGACAAATTTATGACTTGCATGTGAAATGATCTGGCATGTAGCCTATAGGTTAGCAATTTTCGTCAGGATGCATTTTACAATATACTGTATTTGAGTATTTGGATTATGTAACTGAAGTTGCTTACTTCATATTTTGTATGGTTCAAAAATTGTGAAATAAATATTCTATTCATTGTCCATTTTGGTAGAAATGCATCCAATGCAGATGCATGTAATGCTGTTGGAGTTGCTGGATTGTTCCACATAGTTTGTCAACAAGTAGATATTTTGCAGGTTGCAAACCTGAAATTTTATACCCTACCATATTATGAGTTTCCAATGGGCATCTTGTGAGCCTTAAATTCACGAAAACATAAAGGTATACATATTATATTGGATTGCACAAATGACATGAAGTTGAATGGGTAAACCTTCATGCCATAAACAATCATAAACCTTCATATTTAAATTGCTTTACATCAAGAGGTTGCAGCAGTTTCGTGGATTATATCTGAGTTCAAATCTTTTTTTGCAAACAAAAAGATAGCTAATATTTCAAGTGTGAGCAGTGAGCTACTGTAGAAAATGGCGAGCTGCAATTTTTTAAAAACAATGGAAAATAATACATTAATACAGTACGTCTATTAAGGACTAAAATCTCAAACTTTTAGCAAAAGAATGAATAACATAAAGGTACGATCTACTGTGTAATTTAAGATTAACTATATAACTTTTATAAAATGCATATTCTACCTGTGGAATGAAATAGCAATTCCACTGTTCGATGGCACTCTCCATACTCTTATTCGTACAGTTTTATGCCGCTCATTCGCGCTCAAGAGTGTGGCATTGTAGTTTTGAAGAATAAAAATAAAGCCAGGTGGGTGTTGCTCAATATGTTAGCAAAAAACTAAAATCAGAACGCTTTAAAACACTTTAAAACAGCCGAGAACTTCACAGAACGCTCGAAAACTAATGTGTTTATATGGCAAAAAATTCTCACGCGTTTTTTTTTGCCTGCTTGCGCCGCCATCTTGGATTTTGAAATATTTGTCGCGTCTCTCGAGCTCAGTCGGCGATCTGTGGCTCCTATATCTATGCGTTACACAAAGTAAGATAATTGAGATAATGTGTTCCAAGTATAGCGGAAACCTAATAATAGCAACAATATTTTAGGTAATTTTGACCAGATAATATTTTAACTAATTTTGACATTATTTTATGTATTTTGAAAGACGTAACAGCACGGTTACATTTATCTGAATCTTTACTAATTTGACCATATACGTTTTTAACAAACTAGGCGGAATATTGGATGCGCGCGGTTTCGGTACTTCGCTCTTTCTCCCCCGACCCCTAATGAACTCTACAACAAGGGTGATACTAATTAATTGACTCTACAACATTAGAGAGATACCAAAGCGTTATATAAACACATATTCAACATAGACGCCCGTAATCATTGATCGAATTATCCGATGAAGTGAGTGAAATTGGGGGGAACGTACAAGAAAGATATTCATTATTCTACAATAAGGGAAATACTAATTAACTCAACATCAAAAGAAAAACTAATTAATTCCACACCAAAAAAGACACTAATTAACTCTACAATGTTACGTTCGCGGGCGAGAACGAATAAAAATGTATGTCTGCATCTTTATCATCTTTACGTTCGTTGCCTTCCTTGAACAGACACAGCGAAACGCGCTGGCCAAGGAGGCTTTCTCGTATTTGGAATATCCTTCTTCTAAGTCTTATGAACTTTGCGACGACAATAAATCCAACAATATCAATTTACTCTTCTTGAACAACAACAACAAATTACTATTTCTAAACTTTTCTCTGATCCTTTTTTAATCCTTTTCCAACTTAAGCTTTCGCTGCTTATATACTGTCCGCAAGATATTTATAGAATATTACATAAATACTATTTTTAGATACTACGTAAACGATAAATATAGCAAAAGCGTGATTCCGCATAATGACGGAATGTCTTAAATTAAGAATGTTCTGACGTGACTGACTTCACGTCACAACAACAAAAGAGATATTAATTAACTCTACAACAAAGGAGATACTAAATCACCCTACAAGGGAGATACTAAGGAACTATACAACAAGGAAGATAATAATTAACTATACAATTACAAGAGAGATACTATAATTCACTCTACAACAAGGGAGATACTAATTAACTCTACAACATGGGAGCTACTAATTAACTATACAACAAGGAAGATATTAATAAACTCTACAACAAAAGAGATACTAATGTACTCTACAACACAGTAGACACTGATTAACTCTACAACAAAGAGATACTAATTAACTCTACAACAAGGGAGATACTAATTAACTATACAACAAGAGAGATACTAATTAACTACAACAAGGGAGATACTAATTAACTATATACAACAAGAGAGATCCTAATTAACTCTACAACAAAGAAGATACTAATTAACTCTACAACAAGGGAGATACTAATTAACTATACAACAAGGGAGATACTAATTAACTATACAACAAGGGAGATACTAATTAACTATACAACAAGGGAGATCCTAATTAACTCTACAACAAGGGAGATCCTAATTAACTCTACAACAAAGAGATACTAATTAACTCTACAACAAGGGAGATACTAATTAACTATACAACAAGAGAGATACTAATTAACTATACAACAAGGGAGATACTAATTAATTTTACAACATGGGAGCTACTAATTAACTATACAACAAGGAAAATATTAATAAACTCTGCAACAAAAGAGATACTAATGAACTCTACAACACGGTAGACACTGATCAACTCTACAACAAAGAGATACTAATTAACTCTACAACAAGGGAGATACTAATTAACTATACAACAAGAGAGATACTAATTAACTACACAACAAGGGAGATACTAATTAACTATATACAACAAGAGAGATCCTAATTAACTCTACAACAAAGAAGATACTAATTAACTCTACAACAAAAGAGATACTAATTAACTCTACAACAAGGGAGATACTAATTAACTCTACAACAAGGGAGATACTAATTAACTATACAACAAGGGAGATCCTAATTAACTCTACAACAAGGGAGATCCTAACTAACTCTACAACAAAGAGATACTAATTAACTCTACAACAAGAGAGATACTAATTAACTATACAACAAGAGAGATACTAATTAACTATACAACAAGGGAGATACTAATTAACTATACAACAAGAGAGATCCTAATTAACTCTACAACAAAGAAGATACTAATTAACTCAACAACAAAAGAGATACTAATTAACTATACAACAAGGGAGATCCTAATTAACACTACAACAAGGGAGATACTAATTAACACTACAACAAGGAAGATATTAATTAACACTACACCAAGGAAGATACTAATTAACACTACAACAAGGGAGATATTAATTAACACTACAAGGAAGATACTAATTAACACTACAACAAGTGAGATATTAATTAACACTACAAGGAAGATACTAATTAACTCTATAACAAGGGAGATACTAATTTACTCTACAACAAGGGAGATACTAATTAACTCTACAACAAGGGAGATACTAATTTACTCTGTAACAAGGGAGATACTAATTAACTATACAACAAGAGAGATCCTAATTAACTCTACAACAAAGAAGATACTAATTAACTCAACAACAAAAGAGATCCTAATTAACACTACAACAAGGGAGATACTAATTAACACTACAACAAGGAAGATATTAATTAACACTACACCAAGGAAGATACTAATTAACACTACAACAAGGAAGATACTAATTAACACTACAACAAGGGAGATATTAATTAACACTACAAGGAAGATACTAATTAACACTACAACAAGGGAGATATTAATTAACACTACAAGGAAGATACTAATTAACTCTATAACAAGGGAGATACTAATTTACTCTACAACAAGGGAGATACTAATTAACTCTACAACAAGGGAGATACTAATTTACTCTGTAACAAGGGGGATACTAATTAACTCTACAACAAGGAAGATACTAATTAACTCTACAACAAGGGAGATACTAATTTACTCTACAACAAGGAAGATACTAATTTACTCTACAACAAGGGAGATACTAATTAACACTACAACAAGGGAGATACTAATTTACTCTACAACAAGGGAGATACTAATTAACTCTACAACAAGGGAGATACTAATTTACTCTACAACAAGGGAGATACTAATTTACTCTACAACAAGGGAGATACTAATTAACTCTACAACAAGGTAGATACTAATTAACTCTACAACAATTAAGGAAGATACTAATAATCTCTACAACAAAACTAGAGGAACTAATAACTCTACAACAAGGGAGATACTATAATGAACTCTACAACAAGGGAGACACTGATTAATTCCACAACAAGGGAGATACTAATTAATTGACTCTATAACAACAGAGATACTAATTAACTCTACAACAAGGGAGATACAAATTAACTCTACAACAAGGGAGATACTAATTAACTCTACAACAAGGGAGATACTAATTAACTCTACAACAAGGGAGATACTAATTAATTCTACAACAATAACTCTGAAAAAATGCGCATTGCAAATAATATCCCCCCTCAATCTATCTACGCAGAGGCACTGGATCATTGTTCCCTACCATCCCTACATGATTGTAGAGAATATTTGACACGGCTTTTTGAAGAAATAATTACGCTGTAATAAGTATAAATAATCACGTCCCTGCATGGCTGCAAGACCAACATACATAGTTTTATATAATTACAGTAATTCAAGTAAACTATTTTTCGGTAGAACAGTTTTTAGTATAAAGTAATATTCTATTTTACCACATAGCGTATGGTTATATATTCTTGAAAAATTGTCGATAAGACACAAAAGTTAAGCAAACTATCAAAGAGTTAAGCATTTGCACACGCTTAAATTGTAGAGTAAATCATCACCCTTAAATATAGTCAGCACACAAATTATACATGCATGCCACGCATTAAATGAACCATCATCATATGAACCTGCGAAAAATATCTTTGTATGGTTCAATTAAAGAACTTCATTATTTCGCTTGCAGTTTCACAGAAAAAGCAAAACATCGAAGTCGCTCCTTTCGTTTTATACGAAAGAGGAACACTTGACACCACGATCGCAGGGCAAATTTCATACTTTTAAATGACCGAGTAATTACCAAAATTTGTTTAAATGTTTTTATTCAATTTGAAATTTGAATTAGCACCTAAAAACGAATTTTGGGCTAATAGTGATCACTGGCTGTCAACATAAAACATTTGTGGCGTAATATGCATTTCCGACTAATCAAGATTGCAGATTCATCATTCAAGAGTCAAGCAAGATATGAAACAGCTGCCTGTAAAAAGTCTTCAATAATTTATTTAAAAGTTCTTTCAAGTACTTTAAAACAAGACGAATTAAAATTTTATTGCGAATGTCCTTTACTGATACTTAAGCACGGTAGTCTAATTAATAAAACTGCTTTTCACAGGGCTGTTCAACTACCTAGTAAGCTAATTCACCTACAATTACTCCATGCATGCTTATTATATTCAGATATACTTACAGTCATGCAAAACAAGTCACAAATATTTACAAGATATATTCCAATAGTCTGTTAAAGGCTGGTAAACTAACCAGTCATTCCATCGAAAGTATATTTGTTAGAATATTGTTCGAGAACGCTGCTCCTCGCGGTGTACAAAAAAACTAGAAATTTGTCGGCATTGCAAGATGGAGTTTTAAATTGTCGCTGCATGATGCGCAGTTGATATAATCATCATTAATAATACTTTTTTGGGAATAATATTAGTTTTGTATATACAACACCTCAGCTTTATGTTACCGTCTCCACCTACACTGGCACCGGCCGTTCGAGTTTTTTTCTTCTCAGGCGTTTTATAAACGAAGAGAAAAGCTTTCTGCATGTCCAAGGTTCCGTAGATGAAAGGATTCACAGCAGACACACCAAAAAAGTGCAAAATTTCAAACCACATATTATAATAGCTAGGAAAGTCTATGACGTGGCTCATACTTAGGATAAAAATGATCTGCCAAGGCAAAGCCGTCACACCAAAACAAACCACTATAATAAAACTAACTAAAAACGCGCGCGCGTTTCTATGCTGTTTAAATCTTTGGTACCATGATAGGTTTTGTTCATTTGAAACTGCAGCTGAAGCAAATAATAATGTTCTTTCTTTGTTTTGTCTCACAAGTGCAACAGATATTTTCCAGTACGCCACAGACAGAAGAACGACTGGAATAAAATACTGTATGGCCGCCAAAAGCAACGTATAGCAAATACTTAATTGTTCTACGGGCCATTTTTCCACGCATCCGCTTCTTGTGTTAAATTCTAAGACCAGAATATAAGGCAACACACAAATTGTAGCAAATATATAAGTCAACATAGTCATTACTTTCACTTTCCACCGGCTGATGGCAGGTCGCAATGGCTTCGAAACAGCTTGGAAACGAAGAATAGATATAATAATCATAAAGAGAATCCCAGCTGTGTAAAAAGCTGTATGTGTAGGATACCACAGTTTACACAACACTAGCGAGTTGATCACCGAGCTGCCAGTGTAAGCATTATAAATTTCCGATGTTGAAAGCACAAGGGTAAAGAAATCGCATATTGCCAAGTGAAAGACAACATAATAATGGTTGTTTTTAAGCAAACTTCGATGGCAAAAGATTACCAAAATAACCAGAAGGTTACCAACTGTTCCCGCGAAGGCAACAAAACATAGCATCGAACCAAGCAAGAAATCTCGAGGCACGAGGAATAGATCTGTCCCATCCTTCGATGTTGTATTCATTTTTACTTACTAGATAACACTTACAAGTCTTAAACAACAAATGTTCCGAATCGGGAAAAACTCGAAAAAATTAAGCCGCTCGCATTAAATATGCATGAAATGCTCGTTCTTTATGCCAAACATTCAGAGTGAAGACTTTGGATATATTTTTTCATTCAAAGACATCAGTCTCAGACCATATGACTACACAATATGATACCCATCTTTTTTTCTACACTTTGACGCGTTAATTTATACCCCTACACATTTTTCAAACACAATAGAAACAGAGATAAAAACACAAGCATTTTAATTTTAATTTTTAAGATTACTGACAATACTTGTGAATATATATAGTAGAAATACATGTATGCAAAACAATAAAGCGACAAAATTCATAAACATTAAACATTCAAAGCAAACTTCCCCTATATTTTACGATTCCCATGTAAATAAATTAACCTTTTTCATTGCCGATTTTCCGGCCATTTTTGGGGTACTGCCTCCCACGTTCGAGAGTCTCCGCACCACGAAATGCGACCAGTATTATAGTTCTTTGTATAATGGTAAATTTATGTATTTTGCAGTGTCAGATTAATATGAAACTAGTTTTCCTATCTCTGAGGATGGTTCTGAAATAGAATTGAAACACTGCGCGTCCTCAAAGACAAGCGTTAAGTCGTCACGAAAATATTTCGTGCACTTAAATTGGATAAGACTCGCTACCAATCCCTGTTGACTCGATAGCTCAATAGGTAGAGCGGCGGTCTAGATACCCGAAGATGCGAGTTCAAATCCCGCTCGAGCCAACGAATTTTTCGTTGCTCGATTGCAGTGTCAGATTAATATGAAACTAATAACTCCTGATTCTTCCACAGTCCCTCGTTATATTTTAGTACGGGAGAATATGCCCGTTCGCGGGTTAGGCGTTGACAGTACACGCCCAAACCTAACCCATTCCCATCATCCAACGCGAGCGACTGGGAACGAGTCAGCTAATAACTCTACAACAAAGGAGATACTAATTATTCTACAACTAGAGAGATTAACTCTATAACAAGGGAATTACTATTTACAGCGGTCTTACCAATTACGACCATATTATTATTATTACTATATTATTATTATTATTATTATTTCATATGATTCACACCCACTTTAGGTCAAGTGTCAGTTTGCTCAAGCAGCTTTACGAGCAACATGTCTCGCACAAACAATACCGAAGAAGCCGCACCAGTTCCACAGAGAGAAGACGATGACAATGTAATTCAACAAATTGTTCAAGAAAGGGCAGGAGTGTCAACTTCAAGCTACTGCACAGGACCAAGAGAATGACATTCCTCCATTGCTCGAGCGGATAAAAACTTTAGAGAGTTTGTCACAGCCAGACGTCCAATCTCATTTATTACGCTTGTCTCAATATGGTTTACGTAGTTTGGCTTCCAATGGGCCGGGTGGTACTTACTTGTCTCTCATTTCTTTCGATCTAATCTTATCCCTTGTTCTTTGTATACTGATGACCGTCACACAGGAGAGCTCATTTTACCATCGCTTCTCCCTACAGCATACCAGGAATTAGCCTCGGCTTCAGAACGGCATATGGCGGCAGCCTCTGCGGCAATTTTCTTTGTCTGTTATACGTCAGTTTCGTTAGGGAATTTCATTGGGCTCGATAAATCAATTTTGTACCCTTGCCAGGTAGTACCATATCTAGGTTTCGGTATTGACAACCGCGAACAAGCGTTTCGTATTCTTCATACCAAAACAGAAAAGTTTTGTTCATTGCTTCGCTCTGTGCTTTCGTCATCCTTCATTGATAAAAAAACCTTCAGCGCCTATGCGGAAAGTGTAATTCGTCATCTCTGGTCGTACCAGGTGCTCGTATGTTCACTAATGAAATCAATTTGGCTATTAGCAAAGCTGCTCGTTCTTCACGACTTATTTCGCTTGTAGGCCCTTTGCGGGCGAAAATTGTGTCTTGGGCCTTTTTAGAGCACTGGCGAGCGTGTTTACCTTGGCGGTCGGAATTTCACCATCAACTTGTTCTATTCTCTGATGCTAGTTCTTCTGGCTGGGGTGGTATCCTCAACCCTGGCGCCCTCTCGGTGAGCATACGAGATTATTGACAGCAAACCCACTCTACACTTGACATCAATTCTAAGGAGATACTCGCTCTTGCTAACGTCCTCGACTCCTTTTCTTCAACTATCAGTAATTCGTGGGTTGATGCGTTTACAGATAGCCAAGTTTTGCTTCAGTCCTGGTCACGACAGGGCGCAAAATCTCCTAATGTTATAGCTGCTTTAAACCAATTATTTGCCGTTGTTTCACGTTCTAACATTCATCTCAATTTTCATCACATCCCCTTTCGTTTCAATCTTGCCGACACACCCTCTCGACGACTCTCTTTGCTGGACTCAATGTTGTCTTCTGACACCTGGGCTCAGGTTCAAGACCATTTTGGAGGCCCATCTGGCCACTCTGTGGATCTAATGGCTTACCTTCAAATGTGCAACATAACTCGTCAGGTCATCCCCTTCCTTTTTTCTCGCCTGTGCCTTCGCCAGGGGCTTCCGGGGTTAATGTTTTCTCACAGCTTCCGCACCATCACCCATTTCTTCACAATCCATATGCTTTTCCTGCAACCATTCTTATCTCGAAATTGTTGAATTTTCTTTCCCGCCATGGTATTACTTGTACGCTGGTTGTTCCTGATGTACATCCTCGCAACTTCTGGTGGCCATTATTGCAGCGATTTCACTCTGCTCGATTGGCTACGCGTGGTACCCATGGCATTGTTTTGCCCCCAACGAAACATGGGTTTTCCTTAACATGGCCGTTACCATGAGATTTATGGGTCTTTCGTATGCCATGATGAAAGACCGCGCTTTGCTACATTGGGACAAGCTTGCAACTGAAGCTGGGATTTACCACAATGATCTTTATAAGGTTACCAACAATTCCCGCGAAGGCAACAAAACATAGCGTCGAACCAAGCAAGAAATCTCGAGGCCCAAAATATAAATCTGTCCCATCATTCGATGTTGTATTCGTTTTTACTTAGATAACACTTACAAGTCTTAAACGACAAATGTTACGAATGAGGAAAAACTCGTGAACGAAAAAAGTAAGCCGCTCGCATTAAATATGCATGAAATGCTCCTCCGCATTGGCTTTGTAGTTTTTCGACAATTAGTGTCACGCGGGCACGCTAGGCAGGCTTGGAAGAAGTGGGCGCGCGGGGGGGGGGACCTTTCCCCGTAAGCTGGGTAATGTGATTTCCTGTTATCTCCACATGTCCTCGATGCTCCCTTTTAAGCGCACGCGCTCGCTTCTTGCCTACCGCAATCCGCAAGCTACTAATTATAAATAAACAGGCCTGCATGATGAAGATAAACTACAAAACTGCAGGGAAGAGTGAAATATTCGTATAAGTAAGTAAGTAAGTAAGTAAGTAAGTAAAAACTTTATTTGTCTACGCTAACCCCTACAGCAAGAGCTGATTTCCAAGAGGGGCGTAGGTTTAAAAATACAAACGTTACACTCAATTAGGATAAATATATATACAAGACTAACACATTACAATACAATTATACAATTATAATTACTCTACTATGGTCAAATAAATAAAATTTCATAAACTCATTATCTAACTGGCCAGGTGCCGCACACCCAAGTTAAATTGACTAAGAGAACATTTATTTCTTAGTCTATCTGGGAGGCCATTCCACAATTTTGCTCCTCTATAACTAAGACCTTTTTTAAGACCATATAGTGGTCACATCATACGTCTCAGATGAACGCAGTGTAACTTTTCATATTATTTTCCGATAACAACGCGAGATCTCGCTTGTAAACTTGTCGAAATGTTTTCTCGCTAACCGACATAACTTTTCCCCATATGAACAGGCCCTTACACATAGTTTTATATGTAGTTATTCAAGCAAAACGATTTTTCAATAGAACAGTTTTTAGTATAATGTAAGATTATTATTATTAGTCTTTACCGAATCAAAAGATAAAAATACATATCTTGAGTTACAGTCCATGCTATATACATTATTCATTTATATTACTGTTAACATTATAGTTCATACACTATATGCCTTATTTACACTTTGCTAAAAAGATAACTTACAATGTTTAATCAGTATTATAGTTCATGCTATATATACATTAGTTCATATACTATATGCCTTGCTAAAAAGATCACTTACAATGTTTAATCAATAACTATAGTCATAATTGAATGCCAAACGGTTTATAAACACGTTTTTAAAACGTTCCGTTCTAACTTTCGACCTATGACTTCTTTTTTTTCATAAGTTATAACCCGTTTCTTTAGCGTGTGGCATTAGTGACAATGATGGATGCAGCCAGAGTTTAGATACTTTATTAAAAAAAAATAAAAAAATACCGGCGCCAAGATGGCTGCCATGTTTTTAAGTTTCTTTAACGGTTTTAATGTCTACGATGGTTTCAAACACAAATTATAAGGATCAAGCTGTCTTTAGTGATGTTATTCAAAGTGACAACAAAGAGATCTACTTTTGTAGTCAGAATATTCGATTAGCTCGAATTTCACTTTCAAAGATTATTCTATTTTACCACATAATGCATGGCCTTACAGTTATAGTTCAGTTCAGGGTCGTAGCGAGGTGCGGGAGTTTAGTTACCCCCAACTTTTTTAGAATTAACATATTCGGAAGATCAGGTTGGCCGTTGGCCATTCGGAAAATTGTGGCAATAATAGCATAACAAAAGTTTAGTTGAGAAAATATAATATAATTGAATTGTCAGTATAAACTGATTTACGAAATCATGGCATTTACATGGATAACATTTAACAAATCGTAAATCAGTAAATATGTTTTTCGGTTTATTACTTCACAGGGCCGGCGGGGCGGGGGGTATGCAGCCCTCCCAATAATTTGCTAATAATCATTCTTTTTTCAAAATCATGCAGACCTTTATCATTTAAATAATATACTTCGAAATACTGACAATGAATTAATTTTAAGCGGCTACATTATCCATGACAAACTGCAAAGAATCATATTACCCATACTTTCCTGCAATTTCTCCAATATATAGTTAATTAATTAAATACGCCTTCGCCCATTTAGTACTACTAAATTGTAAGCAACTTTGTAAATTTCGACATACTAAAACGCTGTTTTCTGACCATCAGAATTCTCACAGTCAAAACTTCCCCAAAGTCCAGGAAATGGCATTTCAGAGACTCTAAATTAAAACATTTCCTCGGGCCTTGGGCCCTCGTTTTCAATCCCCAATCAAAAAGAGCTTCCTACGGCACTGCATGCTTCTATAATATGTCTGTGCGTAAAATATGTGTATTTTTGTTTGTAAATTGCGTCTTCTTTTTCCGGATAGCAAACACCTTCGTGGCTTCGTATGCCATAAAATATTCGGAAATTTTTTTGTCATTCGGAAATTTTTGGCCTACACCCCCCAACTATACATGCTAGCTACGGCCCTGGTTCTGTTACAACAGATCATCCTTCTATATTATTATATATAATGCAATTATCTTAGCTCCATGACCATGATTCTCTATTCCTATAAGTTTTTTATTTTTAATATTTACAGGACATTCACAATAAAAATTTACAGAAAATTTTTATATCAAGTTTAACTCTTGAAATATCAAAAGGTGGGGTTACGCTAGACCTAGGGCCTATCAGGGCCGTAGCGAAGAGGCCAAAGGACGAAAACAATTTGCCGATATTACCGAAAACAATTTGCCGATATTACCGAAAACAATTTGCCGATATTACCGAAAACAATTTGCCGATATTACCGAAAACAATTTGCCGATATTACCGAAAACAATTTGCCGATATTACCGAAAACAATTTGCCGATATTACCGAAAACAATTTGCCGAGTCAAGCAGACATTTGCCGAGTCCGTGATGAATGGGGG
>CACRXK020008676.1:0-20379 GCA_902702795.2 Paramuricea clavata | reverse complement strand
CACGGTGGGATTCGAACCTACGACCTTTGGAATACTAGCCCAATGCTCTTCCAACTGAGCTACGCGGTCAGGACGGTTCGAGTAAGTGATATTTTGGAACAGAATCTAGTTCCTTCAATACCAATGTATTCTAGTAATATGATTTTTTTTTTCTGTGTAACACCACAAATATCATATTCACCTGAGTACCACCAACACAGAAAAAAAAAAAAAATGATTAATAAATATTTAAATATTTATACAGGGTTCGTACATGTCAGGAAGAGTCAAATTCAAGGACTTTTCAAGGACATTCAAGGCCATGTATCAGCAAATTCAGGACTAAATACTGAAGAAAAGGGGTTAGAAATCAGTAAATCTGACGTTGAATTGTTCAAAACGCAACTTTAATGAGTTTCAAACAGCTTTGTCAGATATGAACATGCAAAATCAATCCAACAAAATGTCCGTTTTGAATGTCAAACAATTTCAGAAAATATCGAAGAACAAAAGCAAGAAAAATTTAAGGGACTTTCAAGCACTTCTTTACAAATTCAAGGACATTCAAGGCCTTGAATTTTTGTTTTCAAATTCAAGGACATTCAAGGACTTTCAAGTTTTGTACACGAACCCTGTTTATATATTTTACATAAATAAATAATAGGTTTCCATAGGCATGGAACACAGAACCGGAAGTGCAAGAAAACTTGCAGTAGTTTCTAAAGCACATATTTCCGAATTGGGATGCTTCAGAACCCACGAAGAAATGAAGTGTTTGTGTTGACATATTTCGATAGAATAATTTTGCCCAGAGAAAACGTCTGGGAAATAGCAGTTCTCTGAGAAGCCAATCAGATTTCTCCTTTAGTAATCATCTACCAGAGCCTAATTTTCAACGAGTGACCGAGTAAAATGGCTCTGGGGACGAGAATGGTTTCGCTCATACAAGTTAGCAGCCCAGAGGTTTGACGGACAATCTCTTCACAATTAAGCGTATATCTGGGTTGCTAAAAGTTTGGCTTATTCATGTTCTACCAGGGAACAAATCTGAAGAGCTAAACTTATATATATATATTATATTGGATAGCTCAATCAGTTTTGTTTAACTGAACGTATATGCCACTGGATAACTCTATCAGTTCCAAGATATTCTCATTAGACGTTAAGTATAGTTCATCCCTTATAGGTCCAGTGTCAATACAGCAGTTTACTGCACAGTGGCGAAGCTAGCCATAGCAACAGAAATGTCTTTATAAACCTATTTAAATGCAGGTTTATTACCATGGCATGCCCGGTTGCTATGGCTAGTTTCGCCATCGGTGTATCACCGTATAACATTGTTAAACATGATATACTTGCTTGCAACATCAATAAATTAACAAATACTTACAACTTTCTAAAGTTTTATTCACAACTTCATCACTATACGGTCCAAACCCAACATCAGTGAATGCCCTCACTCTCACCATATAACTGGTAAATATCATCAACCCAGATAGCTCTACGCTCGTCTCATTTGTAGTGAGATTCCAGCTTACTCCAGTAGAGTCTGCCACACCATATAACACCATGTAACCACGTATTTCACCATTTTGATTTTCCAACGGTGGTGGGTTCCAGCAGACTGATAGACTGTTCGAAGTGATTGCTTTAACAACGACATTACTTGGCTGTCCGGATGGAACTGTAAAATATTATTTATACAGTTATATACTGTTCTCCCTAGAGTTCCCGTAAGAGTCATCCCTTATTGTCCAGTGTTACTACGTACAGGAGGAAACCTAAACTAAAACTAACTTTATTTATACTGGATAGCTCTGATCAGTTCTAAACTGTTCTTCCTAGAGGTTCAGTAAGAATCATCTCTTGTTGATCCAGTGTTACTACGGGGAAACCTAATGAAAGAAATGTAGTGAAACCAAGGGAGTAATTTGCCACTATCCTAACATATCCCTACTTACCACTCTCGTCTGTCTCCGATGCCCTTAGCAACGTCCATGGTCCCAGTGCCACTGTGATGGCGGCAATCTGAACTGTATAGTTAGTCCATGGAAACAGCCCAGTTATATTGTATTGCAATGTATCATTCCCAGCGATGAATATACGTGTATAATTTACATCCCACGGGGTCTTGTACTGGAGATAATAACCAATGACAATGCCATTTTCAGACCCAATGGGAATTTTCTAGAAAGTAATATGTACATCGAATTATGTACAGTATAAGCGTTGTTCGCTAGTGCAGCTGATTTAATTCAGTTTAATGCTTATAGTTACCTTTGTTCTATTCCATGCTTTCGTAAACTGAAACAAGCATTAATACCCACATACATGCATGTTAACCGTAACAGCTACAAAAATTTCGTAAGTTTTATATACCTGCCATCTGGCCCAGATAGAATGAGGTCCTGATGACTGCACCATCAAGTTCCTTGGGGCATCTATTGGCGCTGAAAAAAATAGAAGAAACATCTAAATCCAATTTCTAAAATTTATTCTATTCTATCTTTTTTATAAAAGTTAGTACTATGAACAAAGCGAAAGTTTTAAAACGAAAATGAAAGAGTTTTAAAATTAATTTAATCTTGTTATAAACCCTTCCACATTATATATCCTTCCACAAACCTAATCCACAGAAAAACTGAACGGGCAATTTGTCAATTTACTTATTTAAAAGCTAAATTGACTTATTTCAGTTTTTGAGAGGGCAAAAAAGCCAACAAGTATATATGAACTCTGTAACTTTTTCATGACTGTTATCGGGCAGGTTCAAATGGAATACTTTGCAAATCGATATCAGTAAATGATATTTATTTGTTCTTAATAAAACAAATAATATCTTGAATTGATATTTTAGTATTTTCTGACTTAATGATTTTTACTTTACCCACCCTTTGGCTTGGTGCATTTTTATTCAACCCACCCATTTCCACCCATAAAATTTTGTTTACCCACCCATTTTCTCTTCACCCCCCCCCCCCGGCCATAAATAATGAGTGACCCCTTAGCTCTTGTGGTACAGCTCAGTGATCGCAGGGCTTTCTGGGCTCTTGTGGTACAGGGCTCTTGTGGTACAGCTCAGTGATTCCTGCCATAGGTCCTGTGGTTGCATTTTTCGCAACTGCTCCCTGTTTAGGTCTAAAACATGTTTATAGTTTCGTTCGAAATCTCCATCAACAAAAACCAAAGACGAAAAAAAATTTTCGAGACAATTTATGCATTACTGTTACAGTTTTTCTCCAGATGACCCTATAGATTAAGCATTACTTTAAAGTTTGTGAGAGAATTACCGGGGCCTTCCCACCCCATTAGCGTCTTAACGTACACTCAGACCCTCGAAATACCTGCTTGCCCAGATCGACAGCTCACGTAGGAAGAATAATTCCCCCACAACAACACAGGATTTCCTCCAGTGGCGGCTTGTATACGAAATGTGTACCACGTGAATGGCTGTAGTCCGCGGATATAGCGGGTCATTGATGCTGTGCTGACGTCAGCGTGGTTGCTTTGGTTACTGTATTGGATATTGTATTTTCGAAGTTTACCATTGGGTAGAGATGGTTTGTTCCAGGTTAGGAATATCGTACTGGAATTGATTGTCTGGCATTGGAGACCAGTTGGGCTGGATGGAGCTAAAATGGTAACAATAAATAGATTAGCGTAAGGGCAATCTTTTCTGTTCAGCGATTCATGTGCGGATCAATTTCACTGATTGGGAAATTAATCACGTTTAATCTATACTTACAGTCTTCTCCCGTACGATTCCAAACTCTCTCACTGGGTCGACTCCATCCGATCTTATTTTCAGCAAGCACTCTGAGATGATACACTGTATAAGGTTTCAAATAGTCCACAGTGTAATTCTCTGACTTTATCCGCTCTGAAACTGTGCTCCAGACAGGAGTAGAGTTTCTACGAATTTCTAACTTGTACGAAGTGATAGGACTATATCCATTGAAGCCAGGATGCCAGAGTATTTGAAGAGATGTTGAAGTAATCTCTCTGATTTTTAAATTCAACGGCTCATTGGGAGGAACTAGATGGTTGGGAAAAATCAGAAAATAAATGCAGATGAATAATTGGTGATCCAGAGAGATTCAATTCTGACTTCTACTATTCTGTTATGGCTCTGGTGGCTCTTACTGGATCGTGCTAAGGGATCGTCCTTACTGGATCACTAGGACCCTCGAAAACGAGGTCGGCACTCGGCAAAGACGACTAAATGCCAACCTGTCAACGTTTGGCCTCAATCCAGTTCTTCTCAGTACAGTTATCTTCACGACAATTAGTAATATTCCAAAGTTTCGTTGCGAAATGTTGTAAAATGCGGATAATATAGCCTTGCGAAGTTTGCCGTTTTTCAGTCATGTTGTATTACGCATGGGAAATTGACAGCCCAATCGGGTGTCGGGGCATCAATTTCCCGTTTGTAATACAAAATGACTGAAAATTGCAAATTTCGCAAGGCTATATTATCCGCATTTTACAACATTTCGCAACGAAACTTTGGAATATTACTAATTTTGTGATGCGCTTTCAAGCTGTGATAAAATTTTTGTCTAGACTTGTCTAGATCAAAATTTTAGTTATAAGGGGAAAAGACCATTGAATTACGAAGTATAAAAGTCTATAAAACTGCCTCTTGAAAGAGGTGTGTCTTAACTTTAGATTTGAACAAGTTGATTGAGTTAGATTCTCTTAAATTAACTGGCAAACTGTTCCATAGTTTTGGGGCTGCGATGGAAAAGGCCCTGTCTCCATAAGTGGTTGTGGAGGATCTGGGTACAACTAATGCTGGAAATAGTATCCGATGTAAAAAATGCCGAGAGGTGCCAACCTGGGTCAGATTTAGGTCGCCATTGGTTTGGAGGGCTGGTACTGACAGAACTATTCAGCACAAATTAGATATTTAGTTTAGTTTAATTTTACCCACCTTCAACAATAAGTTGTCTCGTCATTTTAGTTGAACCAACTACATTAGATGCTTCACAAGTATAATTTCCAGTATCATCGTTTCCCGAGGATATGATATGTAACTCACTCCCTCGCGCATATATCCTTGAGGTGTATGGGATTTTGCTCATGTCCTTAAACCAGATAACACGGGGGGTGGGGACTCCATCTAGTTTGCAGGAAAATAAAATATTCTGCTTCCATTGCACCCGAGATGGGCCGAGGACTTCGTGAATCGTTGGAGAGACTGGGAAATATAAAAGAAAGAAAGAGAATATTTTAAAATAATCTGAGATTTTAAAATCCACATGTGACTTGACAAACTACTAAAATACAACTGATTTTTGATTAATTTAAATAACATTTATAAAACATTTTACCTTGAACAGTTAAATAAGCTGAAGATGTTTGGCTTCTCAAAAAATTCTCAACAGTACAAGAGTACATTCCGGTATCATTTCTTCTAACATTCCTTATCAGCAGATTTCCACCAATGACAGTTACTCTGCTGCTATTGGTCAGCATATGTCCGTTCAATGACCACGTGATGTCAGGAACAGGGTTACCATAGCCACCACACGTGACTTCCGCTACGTCACTCTCGTTCACGGTGGTATTGCGCGGGAAATTCACAAACCTTGTTGGAACTGGAAAACAATTAAATAATTAAACAAAGATGATCCTGGTACTACACTGCAATCGAGCAACGAAAAATTCGTTGGCTCGAGCGGGATTTGAACTCGCATCTTCGGGTATCTAGACCGCCGCTCTACCTATTGAGCTAACAGGGATTGGTAGCGAGTCTTATCCAATTTAAGTGCACGAAATATTTTCGTGACGACTTAACGCTTGTCTTTGAGGACTCAATAGCTCAATAGGTAGAGCGGCGGTCTAGATACCCGAAGATGCGAGTTCAAATCCCGCTCGAGCCAACGAATTTTTCGTTGCTCGATTGCAGTGTCAGATTAATATGAAACTAGTTTTCCTATCTCTGAGGATGGTTCGGAAATAGAATTGAAACACTGCGCGTCCTCAAAGACAAGCGTTAAGTCGTCACGAAAATATTTCGTGCACTTAAATTGGATAAGACTCGCTACCAATCCCTGTTGACTCGATAGCTCAATAGGTAGAGCGGCGGTCTAGATACCCGAAGATGCGAGTTCAAATCCCGCTCGAGCCAATGAATTTTTCGTTGCTCGATTGCAGTGTCAGATTAATATGAAACTAGAACCTTGATGTCTTATTCGGGTTTGTATAAAAAAAAACTAATGTGGTGAACGTTTGCTTTAACTTGTTGAAAAACTGTGCCTCCTTATATTTCTAGTTAGCATTTTTGAAGCAACTAAATGTAGCGCTCCCCAAGGGCTGCTAAATCCGAAAATAACGGGGCCGCCTTTATGGAATCCTAATCCAATGGTAATTCACACTGGATCGCACTCGCAACATTATAGAGATACTGAGCATAAAAACAAGAAAAGGAAACGTTTTATTTTTCCAGTGATGATTTTCCTCAAAATGAGAGAGTCATTATTGGTCATTATAGTATTCCACCGTGATAACAATTGATTAATTGGTCGTTTACACGGAGTGGTGGTTGCCGAAATCACCCAAGCCAGGTCACAGGTGTTCATGATACAAGTACGCGACAAAGACAGTCATAGTTTGTGATGAACGAGGAAACCCAAAGGACTCTGTGAAAAGCTCTCGAAGCACAAGAAAAAACCAACTATACAATTATTTTTACATGAGTTTTAAACAGATCAAGTGAATGCGAGATATTTACCCATCCTAGCTAATTCAGCTCTTGCCAGTGACGTCTCGACACATAATTCGACGTAATTATTTTAGGTTGCAAATGTTTAAAGCTAAATACGGCGTTAATTACGCTGGTTTACATCCGTAGAGCTTCAGTTGATCGCTTTTATTTAACATGCTAAAATATCTTCGGGTGAATTCATCGTGTCTATACCAATCTGCCATGCACTATATTTGCCACCCAAAATCGCGTGACTCTTAGCGTGACGTAATATTACTGCGTAACTGTCAACCAGAATACCCTACCCTCAACCTGTAGTAGCAGGCTTAACTAAGTGGCAAGGGCGGGGTTCTAATCGTATCTGCACATTATCGTAATAACTTATTTATTTATTTATTATTAAGCCTTTATTGAATACTTTGCATACAGACGTGCAAGTTTACATGAGTTTAAAACAGCATAAAATGTATATACAATAATTATGGTAATTTAAAAAGACATCTATTAATAAAACACCGCTTAAACCGTTCAGTGTGAACTTTCGTATAAAATCATGTTCTCTTTCACGTAGTTTTCTCGTCCGTTTTCGGACAATAGATCGTACAAGCAGTGTCTCTCATTTGATATGATTTTATTCCACATAACTTTATCTCTTTGCTCTATTACGTCAAAGATAGATATGCAATTTTCCATATAGCCAAATCTTACTGCACGACGACAGAATTTATCTATACGTTTGATGTACTTATCCTTATGCGCACAAGCGCATACTTCTATGGCATAAAGAAACACTGACATTATTAAACTATTAAATAGGATAGTAAGATCATCCATCGAATATCCAAAGTATTTACATACTCTGAGAATATATAACCTAGAGCTTGCCTTATGTAGCATTTATTTATTTTATTTATTGAATTTGTCACCATACAAAAAAAGATGACAAAACAAGTTATATGTGACAGGAGAACGGAACAGGACTTTCGTCCCACTTGAAACCTAACCACTTACAATATACACAAATAACAATATACTATTTGTCTTTACTCAACAATATATACATTATACTTTTGTATACATTTATATACGCATACACATATTTGGAAACGACTAACATGACAAAAAGAAGTTCAAGACTGATTATAATTAGCTGAACAACCAGGAGGACTGTATTTTGATAACTTTGTAATGTACAAGTTAATTAGGGTAGACTTGAATGCAGGTAACGAGTAGTAGACTTTAAGGTATGAGGGCAGACTGTTCCATAGTTCGGCTGATCTAATAAAAAACGATGTGACTATTTATATGTATAATAAACTGTATATAACATCTTTTAAACGCACTGCATGACTAATTTTGATATTTCTATTTCCTTTTAGTTGTTTATCAACTAGGTTTGGTTGAAAGAGAAATTGGTGAAGTAGTTCGTGGCTTGTTTACAAACACAGGGGGAAGCAAACCCACGACTCGTAAGACAGATGGAGAATCAGATTCAAGAGAAAAGTTGTCTAAAAAAGAAATTACCGAAGACGACGTCTGTCCGATTTGTCAAGAAGATTTATTTGAACAGACACAACCTACAACTTACTGCAAGTAAGTGCTGCATGTATGTAAAGTTATTGAAGATTGCTTTTTCCCTGTGTTCTACCTACAGTGGGCAGTGCCCAGCACTCAGCAATGGTGTAACTGGTGTCTGGCATTCTAACCAAAATGGACTCTTCCGTGCAGCACTTAAAAGGTTTCAAATATACAATACAAAAAAAACAATATATTTTGTAGTAGGTATTTCCTACAAATATTTTGTATTTTTATCTTTGTTGGAGAATGTTATTGTTTAATTAAAGAAAAATATTAGGTGAAATTGAGCATTACAGTGCACACAGAAATGCACACGAGAACTGGTTTTGGGGGGTTTGTTGGTGTCGTGTTTCAAGTTATACGTTATACGTTATACGTTATAGCAACATGACTGAAGCGTTAAAAAACGACCATGATTATTAGCAAACTAAGTAATGCTGGTGTACACCATGTGTTTCTAACTACATGTTCGAATTAATCTGACGCCATAGTGTAATCCAAATTTCATGAAAGTCAACTGAAGAAAGACCTTTTTGAAAACGTGCTTGCAAAAAGGTCCAATTAAATAAAATAACTACTGACACAATAACAACTGTTAGCTTGGCCCTGCTAGAAAATTTCACCCGGTCATATTACACAAAATATTTTGAGACCATTCCACTATAAGTTCAAATGGTGTCGGCAGGGTGCCTGCGGTTGCAGGCACTCGCCAAGCTGACTTCCTTTGGGCCCATTACATGCATGTGGTTTCCGTCCTTCTGTTAAACAATAACGGATACAGCCCAGAACTGATAGGGTTCAAAAAATAAAGTGGAAATTCTATTCAGAATGAATTTTAATAACCAAGTCCCTAGTTGCATTAGTCGTTTATCCACCTAGCATAGTCTCATTAATTCAACCAGAAAGTGTTGTAGGGGTAACCTGGGTAACCGTTTTTATAGATCGTCAAAGTAACCTAGAAATATAGCCAGGAGTAATCAAAAAAATCTTATTTTTAGTTTAACCAGGACCTTTAATCACAGTGTTTCAGAGTCAATTTCATGAATTTGAGTTAAAGGTCTAAAATACCTAAAGTGTACTTCCTGTCACACGAAAATCCCCGCAGGCCTTAAAATATCGGTCGGTCACGGACATTGTCCGACCCATTCGTGAAATTGTCCGACGTAGAGAGGAAACCACTGGACATTCTGTCCGACCAAAGTGAAACTGAGGTTTACTGTTTGTCCGACCCAAGTGAATTGGTGTCCGACCGAACTGTAGCTTTGTCCGACGTAAATCAAAATGTACCCTGGCCCAGGACTAGAGGCTTGTATGTTAAATGGAAAATCAGAGTACTATTGTATAAAAGGTGAACTGGAAATGTTGTTTTAACGTAGTCGAGCGCGGGGCGGCGAGCGAAATGGTGAAGTGGAAAACGGGCTTAATGTTGTCGACGTCTTTTTTAACACTGCTGTTCTGGCAAGCAAATTAATTCTGGCTTGGAAATAAGTATGAAAAAAACAAATTATTTAATATCTTTACAATATTTACCATTTATTCATTTGTGTCATACAGACTTATTTCCGAGTCAAACCTGAACTGAAGGTCATCGGACATATGTCCGACCCAAACTCAACGTCACCGGACATTTTGTCAGACGACCCTGTAAAAGATATTTTAAGGCCTGAAATCCCCCCTTCGTCACAGGGAGTCCATCGCGAGTCTTATTATGACATTATATATATGATTACATTTGGAAATATACAATTCAGTGTTGAAGAGCAGATAGAGGCCCTGTATTTTGCGCGGGTTTTGCATGTTACGGGATAACGCGTGCAAAGCCTACGAGAGAAAATAATATTATAGTAATCATATATACATGTATGTAATGTTACAGTAAGATCCGGGGTAAGCTCCCTGTACCTTCCTCAGGAAATTCGCCCCCCCCCATGTGAAGGGGGGGGGCGAAGTTTAGAATTTTCGCCCTCCCCCTCCAAATTTCTATCTATAAAACAGAACAAGCCAAGACGGTTGTGAAGAAATATTTTGGCATAAATACTCATGCCTAAAGGTTGACAGGTCGGCTTTTAAGCGTTTTCAACACTAGCAACGTTAACAATTGTTGTCGCACGGTGATTGCATTTTAACATAAAACAATGGTTCGCAAAAAATGCATTGGAATCTTTTATAGAGTGTCTTTTATAGAGTGTCTTTATTATATAATGAGGTCGTTATCGTCCATAACAAATTGTGATATTTTTTACAAGCAGGAATAATTTCTACTTGTGAAATACTTGATATGATGAAGTGTTCGGTTTATATAGCTGTGTTCCCTAATTACTCCTGACGTACCTATACTAGCATCGGTTAATTATTTTACAAGATCAAGAAGAGCTTTTAAACATAAACTATTTCGTGTAAAAACGCATTTTAATTAAATAGTTTAGTTGGAAAAACTAAACTTGTGTGCTCTTGCAAGGGAGTAATGGAATTTGCAATTCCAAGTTATGGGAGGGCGAAATTCCTAAAGGGGGAGATATTCCTAGGAATTTCGCCCTCCCTCAGGGGGAGAATTTGGGGCGGATTTCCTGGGATACCGGGCTCTTATAATCCCATATATTGGCAGCCAAAGACCTCCACTATTCGCACACTATTCAAATTTTCATTTCACTACTCAAAGAGTTTAGTAACTACCGTGTTGTGAATATTTTTGTCAGGTATGGTTGTGGCAACAGTGTTCACATTAAGTGCATGAAGGTTTGGGCTGAACATCAGAAGTCTTCTGGAGAAACAATCATCAAGTGTCCTCTGTGTAGAGTGGATTTTGGTCCGTTTGAGGTGAGTAACACGAACGAAAATTAATAATTATATGCACAACAGTTGAATAAACAGTACTTTAGAAACTATCTGTAACTTTTGTACAAATATAGATTATACAAAAATACGAATTTTTCCACAGTTTGCACCCTCTGTTTGCAAATTTTTGGCACGCCTTGTGATTTTCATCTTCGCTCTAAATAAATCAATTTCGGCAACGGTTCCAGATATAATCCGGCGATTAACAGCAAATAAGAGTGTTTGCGGAATATCGACTTGGCCATTAAGAAAGAGTTATAGCTCATCTGTTAGTATACTACACGAGTAGATAATTACACAAGCATGAAGACACAATTCCTTTTTGATTTCTATAGACGATAAAAAGTGACTATTTACGTTCCGTAAAGAACAAACAAAGATATGATGTCCATATTGGAGCTGTTTGTGCTCATTGCGGAGTTTCACCAATCACGGGGAAATGTTTCAGGTACATTATACCTTTACAATATTTCAAGTAAGCATTGTTTATTTCGTAGTCTTGTATAGTTTTGTTTACTACAGAAAGCTGTAAGAAAACCAAGCAGTGCATGATGAACTTATCAGTTTGATTTGAAATAGAGATTGAATGATCACAAAGCAGCTTAAAGCTATTAAACCACAAAAATGACTAACCTTTCTATAGGGCATACGGGTGCGGATAGCGCGCTGACCTTTACCGCCGACTGCTACTTTAGTAGGTCGTGGTTACGGAAATTTCTTGGGTTAAGTTAAAATTTCTCTCTGCTTGAAAACCCATCTAAGTTTTTCTGCGGTTTACCTCCCTCACGAAAATCAAACCATTGACCTCAGTTACCACGAGGCTCTGGCTCGTGTCAATCAACACCCTTTTAAGAAAGTACGTCATTTTGGCTATAGCGGCTCGTTTTTGTGTATGTTAGATTAGTTAAAATAGGATACATCTTAAAATATCTTTCTCGATGTGCTTCTTGATTTCAGGCAATCGATTTAATCGTTTGTTTGTTTGTTTGTTTGTTTGTTTGTTTGTTTGTTTGTTTGTTTGTTTGTTTGTTTGTTTGTTTGTTTGTTTCAATTGTTTGTTTGAATTGTTTGTTGATATGTTTGCTTATTTTATTACAAATTGATGTAGATATACATGTTTTCGTTGTATAGATGCACAATTTGTTCCAACTACCAGCTTTGTAAAGATTGTTTCTCATTAAATCCACATCCTCAGCACACATTTCATTTCAGACAGGTATGCCCAAGTACATTTAATTTAAATCTTCTGTAGCATATGTTTTACCAAAACCGGTCATGAGGCGCAAATTACACTAACAAAGGCTACGAGGCATTTAGACTTCCGAAAATGCTTGGACGGAATCTTGGACTTTTATGAGACTGAATTTTTGTTGGACTTTAGAAGTTTTGCAGAAAAAACAAGCGACTGCTAGCATTCACCTAATTGGCTGCATGGATGATAATCTTTGCCAACCAAGGACAGGTAATGCATTACAATGCTCAATAATTGTCTTATACTGTTTGCTGGATTCCTCTTTGTATAGAAACCGAATCAACGTTGGCGTCCAGCATCTAAGTTCGAAGCCATTCCATCGGCCGTGGCAAACAACCTGGAGAGGAGAGAAATTACTGAACAAGACTACAATTTATTGCTGCAGTTAGATGGGTAAGACGTTGATCTAAGCGAAAAATACAGCTTTAATTACTTATTTCCTAAGGCGAATACATATACCTAGCTCGCTTTTTGCACCACCATTAATTGCCTGGTAATTCCTTTTAAAGAAAGTAGAGTTTTTTCAATAGTGAGTTGCACTTATATACATGTATCGAAGACGTCATTGCCTGATAAGGCTACATAACCATGCCGTTATACTTGCCGCAACTCTAACCAAAAGTCATAATAGTTATTACTAATACATGTACATACCTAATACTAAAAGAGTTGTGATCAACGGATACAAATTACTTGATAGATAATTTTGACATCTTCTGACACCATAAAATCTGTACCTATGTTCACTGCTTTGTCGTCACAAACATAACCCTTAGCTTGTTCTCGCCCGAGTTTCAATTATGCTAGATGACAAGTCCAATTGCTGCTTTCTAAGCTACAACAGTTACTCTTTCTTGTTTTAAATATAGTTCTTCAGTGAGCCAATGCAGTGTTCCAGGACATGTACTTAATTCATTTCCCACAGAAACACTGGCAGATGATAATCACAGATTGATTGTGAATGCCAATGAACAGTGTGGTGTATGTCTGTGTAGTTATAGATCTTCGCAGGTGGTACGCAGACTACCGTGTAACCACGAGGTTTGTGCAATGGAGTATGTTTTTATGGTTTGATAGTACATGCATATTTCTGAATGTTTTGATCGGACATTTCGACAGCTCAGTATTCCCAGCACTCCTACATACGTTAAGGGAGACAATGATTTAATTCCCGGGTGCAGGGTCATGGGACACTAAAAGGTTGTTTTCAGTCACTGGAAAGAATTTTGAAAATCCATAGAATGAAAATTGTATGGAACTTTATTGGAAATAGAATGGATTTTTGATTAACCATAATAATTGTATATTTCCATACTATGGATATAGTATCGAAATAGTATGGATATACTATGGATTTAGTGGTGCAATTGCAAATCTCATAGTATGGATTTCACATTTTTTCCCAGTGAGTTGAACGAATTGTGTTTTGCTGAGAAAAACAAACGATTTAATCCAATTCATTTATAATATTCTTCCACTTCTACACTATTCCATGTTTTTCCTCACTTATGATAAAATATTAAATATAATAATGAGACACCCCTCCCCGTTCACAGGACAAATCGTCCCTCCCGCTTTCACAAAAATAGATTTAGTAATTCTCCTAGTTGGTGTTGGAATGTTTTCATTCTGTTTTTGCAATCAGGGAAACTCTCCAACAAGCCCCCATTTGAAAAAAATAATACAGTAAGCCCCCAAGGAGGATTTGTGGTGTTTATATTTTGTTATCATTTCTGCTATGCCCAGTTCCATCGTGTCTGTATCGACTCCTGGCTATCCAGAGACCACAACGTGTGTCCGATCGATGGACAAACGGTATACTCTGATGTCGTGAGAACTCCACCAAATCGTGGCATGAACAGAGCTACTCAAAATCCTCGACAACGAAATCTTCCCGTAAAGAAAACCTCGCTCTCGACATTGAGTAAGAGACAACGAACTTCTCATAATCGAGAGTTTACCATTCCGCAAGACTTTTCCCTCTATGGTTCAAGCTTACGACAAAGGTATTTATATATACAAAACAGCTGTGCAATCAAGGTTGCTGCGCAGTATTAGACCTGGTACCGGTTGGAAAATAATTCCGATATCCGGACGGATATTAGGGATTTAAAGTTTCGCATTCATTCGTCAAACGCCGCACTAAGGTCATATACGGTATTACAGTATGCTAGCTACAGCACAGTATGAACAGTAGCTATATATAACGAATTTCTGCCAAGAAAATTCGACTCTGCGGTTTTCCATTGTCCTGGACCATGAATGTTATTTTTCCCAGATTGCGTTCATCCTCATAAACCGTGTAGACTTTAACGAGCGAAAACATGTCTGATGTTCCAGTGTACTTGATTGTCGTGCGCTCACCAATGAACCTTTAAATTAACCTTATAACTAAAATTTTGATCTAGACAAAAATCACAGCTTGAAAGAGCATCATATTTGAAAGAGCATCATATCCAAAGTTTCGTTACGATATGTTGTAAAATGCGGATAATATAGCCCTGCGAAGTTTGCCGTTTTTCAGTAATTTTGTATTTATATAAAATCACGGTTAAAAATGAATCCAAACGGGAAATTGATACCCCAATCGGGTGTTGGGGTATCAATTTCCCGTTTGTAATTTACAAAATTACTGAAAATTGTAAATTTCGCAGGGCTATAATTATTATCCGCATTTTACAACATTTCGTAACGAAACTTTGGGGTATTACTAATTTTGTGATGCTCTTTCAAGCTGTGATGAAATTTTTGTCTAAATCGAAATTTTAGTTATAAGGTTAAAGGTCCATTTCTCACTAACCGTTACACTATTCATGGTACTGACCTGAAAATTAGAACTGGATAGTGCATGGCGGTCATATTAGTGTAATCACTAATCTACCGTATTGCTGATGACATGCCATGCAGAAGAAGTCCTTGCTGTTTCTGGTATATTGCTGGGACAGAAAATCTATATTGTCTACACTAGATAGAAATTGTCCCGCAGTGACTTCTCTTTAAAATACTTTTTTTCTCTTATTTTATTCTTCGCTAATAAGGGAGCTATTCAATGTGTAAATGATATATTAAACATAATATTAACGGCTTATTGATCGAGCATGAGGTCTGTATTGTGAAATATCAGACCGAGGTTTTTTAGTATGGACCCAGCTACGAAGGAGCGATGTCCATGCAAAAAAACAGAGGTCTGATATTTCACAGTACAGACCGAACAAGCGAGGTCAATAATCGGTTTATTATATGGCTGAATTGAGTCTGTGAGCATATGCTTTTCGCGCGAATTAAATCGGCTATCGTCAGTTTCACTGGGTAACAATATACGGTAGGCATGCATGCTCAATCAAAAACAATTTGGTTGTTTGAAATTTTTATCTGTAAATTTTAATGACACACAATTGGAAAATTAAAAAGCAAAATTTTTTTCTGTTTGCAAAGCAAAATTTTCCCGCCAGATAAACGACATTCGGGACACCGGTCCAGATACGGAAAATACGGACCACGGTCCGGATATGGGTTTTTACGGACCGCTTGTGAACCAATCAGAATAGAGAATTTTGAAAAGCCATATAATATAATAAACATAAACATATAAGTGATTATCTAGTGTTTAAAGGATTAGTGTCACACCTGGAATTCGCGGGCTCAAACTCCTGCTGGCGGCCATTTTTCGGGACGTATAAATTAGATGATCTGGAAAGTTTTTACAATCCGTCATATATTTAAACCTTCCTTTTATAATTCTTGCTCTTTTTGTCTAATTTTTATCAGAAATGTGCCAAACAAGGTATTTTTATCGCTATTTGTTGTATTTGAGTAAAATGTAAACAATAACAAAAGCCCGCAATGCATGACCCTGACACTAATCGTTTAAAGCGTCCTAAAATTTATCAGGAAAAGCGTGGCAAGCTACAGTACATCTTTCAAGTTACATAGCAAACGACATGTGCTTCATGCATAGTAAAACAAATTTCAACTCGTAATGATTCTAGTTGTAAAGGCCGGATTTGACGAATTTAAAAATCTCATTAAATATTGTATGTTGTATAAGACCAGTGACATCTAACCGTCACTCAGACCCTAACCCCAATATATCATTACATCTCTACTAATATCTTTAAATTTGAAATTTACAACACAGTACTTTCACAAGATACTGGCGTAATTGAGTATGGAAAAAAGCATTAATCAATGGATTTAAGACACTTTTACAATAGAAGATAAACATGGTAGCCATTAAGCTTCGCTCAGACCAATGATAACCCAAGAGGTCGCAAGTATAGCCGATCGTCGACGGCAGACAGCAACCAAGAGCAACAAATGCAACGGATAAAATGTGGATAGTTGAACGAATCTCACGAGAATGTTGCTTCAGAGAGTGAGTGCATCGGTTTATAGTTGTTGACGATTCTGCTGATACTTCTGGATTAATTTGTGTTGAAGAGTTCCTTCTTTTCCATATGATAGCCACAACGCCTGCACTACAATATACGAGAACAATAAACCATAACGTTCCCAAAAAAGCAGATCGAATAATAACATTATGCGTGTTTCCAACTTAGTCTTGCCTCGCATGTCAAAGACACAGATGTGCATTTTGTCATTGTATACAGCTGGTAATGAGCGCAGCATCGAAGTGAATACATTTAGCATGGATATGAATACTACAGCCAAAATAATCCCCGTTGCCACAGACTTGGTAAACCAACGGCGGTGTTTAATGGGATATTTTAACATGATGTACCTTTCTAGAGCCAAAAGAGTGATACAAAGATAGGACAACGCAATAATGAATGCGAATATTATTGCCATTAGAAAGCAAATATGATATGAAGTTTCAAAAAAATGTTCCAGAAGCAAATTCACAAAGTACAAGGGCATCATCACAATAGCCGTAGTAAAGTCACTGATGATCAGAAGTAACAGAAATGCAAATCTTCTGTTCCGAAACTGATTCTTCTTCAAGACAGTGTAGATAACAACGGAATTGCCAAGCAATGATGCGGTGGTAATTATGGCTAAGAAACAACCCCATATGACACGTTCGGCAGTTGTGATACAAACTGTTTGACTGCAGCCGTTGTTTCCAATTGAAGCGGTTTCACTGAGATATATGGCTGTGCTTTTGCTTGTATTGATAACCGCCCTGGAATCCATTTAAAATCGACCGTTATCCACCTTGTTTTTTGAATACAGTTCAATTATATACTCCTATATCACCGCCAATTCGAGGATAACGTTCACTACATATACGCGTTATTTATAGTCCAAACTAAATTAACCATGTGAATATGCATAAACCAGACTGGGTATCAGTCTAATTAAAAACAATAATTCAATAAATATCTGTGTGACTCCCACATTTAACGTTCTTATAATTAAAAAAAATAGTGGAGATCAGTTATACTTTTAGTGCCGATTGGGAGCCGGCTGTTGCTCGTAGTTTAAGGTAACTAATCAGATTCGAGAATTTGAGAGTTTCGGATTGATAGGGATGTAACTATACCTGAAAAATACAAGGAGAATTTCGACGTTTCAAGCGAATTAAGGCCCGTCGTCGGGAAGTTAGTAGTGAGTTAACTACTATTTTTAATTGCAAAACGGGTAAATAAAATATAGTTAAGCCCTCCTCTATATGACACTGGCCTCGGATATCCATGCAGGAAAAATAAACAGTCCTCGCGGGGTTATACATGTGGTCGTGCGAAGGTCAGACAGCTCAATATAGCGGATTGGTAATTTTTGTAAGCTTAATTGGTATAACCCAAATTTAATATTCAGTATTTATAAATTTGATTAGTCTCTATATATTATTGTGGGGTCCGCATTCATTAAGTAGAAGGCATTCATAAAGGCATTTGCTATGCGGCATTCGTGCAACCCGCCCCAAATGAAAAGGCTAGTGGTCTTATGTTTTTTTAAATGGGCCCATAACCGGACCGCAGCTGTGTAAAATTGGTATACAAATTATAAAAACGAAGAATTTTCTACTTGAATAACAAAAATTAAATTTGTGAAAAATTGTGGAAACGTTTTAAGAAAATGTTCTGTTATACATGCAGTGGCGTAAAGTCAACGTAAAGTTTGACAAAGAAAATTACATGCAAAACTGCATGGAAAACGACGAACTATGCATACTTTTCGTACCATAATGACTGCATTAAATTAAATTGTCTCTTTATTTTTTTAATCAAATTACGATAATTATTGTTTGTAATTATATTTGCTTTGATGAGTAACCCGCCTTGATGCTCATCATGCTCAATTTTTCACGAATTAAAGTAAAACAAATTTAAACTGTTGTCAGTGACAACCAATTTAAACAATAGTAGATTTAGCCACATTAAATTGCCACAAGTCAAGGCAGTGGAATTCTCCTCAAAGGATGCTTTCACTCAGTGCCCATGTATTTGTGCCAATAATTGGAATTTGTTGGTCTAGAATTATATCCTTTATAGATGCATGTGTTGTAATATATTCGTTTAACGATCCTTCATTCATAAAGTTGTTGCCTTTTTCTACTGTCAATCTTAATTAGGTTCAGGAAAGATCTATATTAAACATAGTTTTTGTCAAGGTGATTATGAATATTTATGATATAACAATTATTAAGACAACATGCAGCTGCCATGTTTCGCTTTCATAACTTGAGTGGTTATATTTATTTCGCGTATAGTTTGTACTGACGTTTCCTAACGAGGACGGTCTGGATAAGAGCTTCCACCCCCATTGACGTTTGTCGTTAATGTTCTTGTGTGTCATTTCCTCGTTCGTTTTATCTTGTCATCTTTGTGTGTCCTTTTTTCCTGGTCTATATTCAACGAGCACTTGCAACTCTCTCCAATACATTATATTTTAGCTTGGTTCAACTCTCTCACTTTTCTCAGGGAGATGTGCCCAACCAACATTTAATTCCATCTCTGTTCTCACAGCTGTAGCCTACTAGTCTTTTTTTCCATTGGTCTTTGGGGCCCAACTTTCGGTTTCATTTATTAATAGGTCTCATCGCGGTACAGGTTTTTACAACAACCCGCCTCTTTGATCGCATCCAAAGGGTTGTGCGAAACCTATGTGCGGGAAATAGTACAATGATGAACTACTGATGATATGAAGTTATATTATAGTCAGAAAAGTTATAATTTATGTAATTTTTTAACAGTTTCCATTCATACCTTTCCGAAGGTAAAACATTTCATGTGTATAAAGGTTTAAAAACCAATTTTAGTTAAGCCTGAAAGTTAATAGACACATCAGTTAATAGACACATTTCTAGGTTTTTAGAAAATTTCCACGCTTTTCTGGAAAATGTCCATGCTATGAAAGAAACTTTTTTAGGTAATTTCTATAAAATTGAGTAGTAGATCTAGACACGATATTATAGGCAAAGGCCCAAATTTCTCAAAAGTGGTGGCTAACAGCGGAACCGCGCTGGTGAAAAAATGGTCACAATGAGACTGACGGGCATAAAAATAAAAAAAGAATAGACAGTTTGTTTAATATTCGTGCAATGAAAATAGTTTCAGTACAACATTTTTTATTTGAAAATTTTTACATCTGATGGATTTCGCTTGCGACAGATCTTTTTAAAGGAACAGGTTTTGCTTACCTGCCCATAAAACGAAATACTCGTTTGCAAGAAACCACGTTTCAGCCGTCATTTTTCACTCGCACAGAGACTGAAAGGCCGCCTTAAAGCAACACAGGACTTGTTTCGTTGAAAATACTCGCCATTTCTGATTATACAAATAGGAAATATTTAAAAAAAAAACACGGCTTTATACAAGGCAGACCCTTTAACATCAGCATCCGTAATATGATTTGTGAGACAAAATTGCTGTTGAATCATAGGCCATAGCCTGCGTAGCAGCTATGCACTAGAGCAGAGGACGGGAGAAGCTGCATGAGACCAGGGCGTAGTAAAACACGGGCGGTGAAACGCGCTAATATTTGCCTGATCCATGTGTGATGCACGGGAGACTGGCGCGAGCGTGCGAAATGCGCGGATCAAGCGGGATTTTTAAAGATGAAG
>CACRXK020008675.1:6660-20379 GCA_902702795.2 Paramuricea clavata | reverse complement strand
AACCAGGCTTTACTCACAGTAATTAGCCAACAACAGAGGGGACATTTTTTGGGACACCCTGTATATGCTGGGAGTTTGGTGGAAAAGCACCAATGGATATTTTACAATAACAAACGTTTATATATAAATGATCAAAATTAATGAACAATACACTCTGCCTCTCAGCCATGGATTGTATTATCCATGCATGACACTCTGACTCTGCAACTGAAAGTTCAAAATTCAACTGCAATATAAAAGTAGATTCATTCTTACTACAGAAAGCTTCATTAAGATTGTCTTCCAGTTTAACAGAATAACAAATAAAAACAAGTACTAAAAGTACAAATATATTTATTACATATCTTTAGAACTATTACAGTAAAGACATGTACTGATTACTGTATATATATTTTGTAAAAAGGCTTATTAAGATGGATAATTTGAAAGTTTGAAACCTTCTGGTCGATCAAGGTTAAACATAAATGATAAATGAACTACTTACTTCCCTTTAAAAGTTTGCTTGATCATATTCTGTCTCCGTAATTGGAAAGCAAACTAGAAATTGTGTTGTCATACCACTGTGGCGATAAAATATAATTCCCGCATTGACAACTTTGAACGAATAAAACTGACGATATTTTAGGGCAATCTGGATAATTTTCGTTTTAAAAGCATTAACATAATATCTTTTACCCATGGTGGAGCGATGAGCTTGGTAAAACTTCGCAAAGTATCTCAAATTCGGGAAAATTCACCTTGCTTCACGTTGTTCGCCATACATTTCTATAGTAATTTGTATCACTCCGTGGTCACAGAAGAAGGTACACAGAAGGCCGACTTCTTTGTTTTTCCTATGATTTTGCTATGATTTTGGCGTAACCCGTAATTCGTCATCAAATGCTGACGCCATGGTCCTAGCCAGTGCGCGTTTGAGAGGCATTCGCCCCCCTGATATTATTAAAAATGGCGGATGTCCAGGGGGGGAATGCCTCTCAAACCCGCACTGGCTAGGACCATGGCGTCAGCATTTTGATGATGAATCATGGCGTGGCAGCGTTACTCGAGTCGACCTTCTGTGTACCTTATTCTGTGCCGTGGTCCCCGGAAGTGATTTTCGCATATATAATTTGGCTTCACTTTTCACACCTAGAGAAGCTATATCCAGTCTACTATTAGATCAGTGACCGCCGCACGCAAGAGTAGCCTGAGCACACAAGATGTAGAGTCTCAGGCTAACATAAGTACTTACTAAGACACTTTCCTTGTGATCAAGTGTGGTATGTTGACATGTTGTGTTATATGCAGGGGGGAAACAAACGCAGGGGAAACATGAACAAACAAAGCTTTCTTTCTAACGGTCAATAACTCATTACCATTTACGCAATCGATACCTACGGAAATCCGAGTATTTCCTTTTAAAATGATTATTGGGATTAAGATAAGAAGAACGCGGAACCGGAATTGCGGAGAAGGGATAAAAGGCGGGAAAAATAAAAAACAGGATAGACACTAGCGAAAATGTTTCTAGCACATGTTTGCTAGTTACTCTTAGACGTAGAACATTGTAATTCACATAAATAATCAGTACCAGCGCAACCGTGCAGCCGACAGTGTATAAAAATATAATACAAAACAAAGTCCAAGATATTGATAAAAACGAACTCGTGTGCTGTTTTTTCTATCCATTACATAACATGTTTCTCAACATAATATTTTTGGTACTTTCTATTTAAACAGCTAACGACCAAACTCCAGCAAACAGTACAAGAAAACGAGAATCAGAAACTCCAGATTCAAGATCTGCAAACACGTCCTGTAGGGTCATGGAGACTTCAACGAACAAATGAGGTGAGACTGTAGTTTCAACAAAAAACCCACCTTTCACTTTATGTGAAACCCACAGGCTATATGTACATTTATTATAATACTTGATTTTACGATAGCTGAAGCCATAATAGTGCAAATTAGTTGTAGTAAGGCAAAGTTTTTGATGAAGACTTCCATCTATTGAACAAAAAAACCCCTCGGGTCATGTATTCCGAATTGGATTTTATTCTTTTCTTATTTCTAAGTTCAATGGAGAAGTGCTTACGTGACGTAATTTTCAAACAATGAATTATTGACCCAAAATATCCCACAATGTACTGTGCATTTCAGAAGTCCTCTCTATTAAAAGTTGTGTGACGTAAGCACTTCTAACGTCTATTGGCAAGAATCGGAAAAACTAGTATTTTAAAGGCTGCTCAACGTTGAACGTTATCAAAGCTTCCTTGAACAAAGCATAGTTTGATCAAAGTGTGTAAAGAAACCAGCTTTGCATGTACGCTTTCCATAACCCTATTACAAACATTATATTTGTGAGCTGTATTAAACAGCTGCCTGCATTAAGCGGAGCGCTTTTTAAGGAGGTTGACAACATTTACTTAATCTCCTCATACTTGGATTACGTGGAGATGACGCCAGTGCAATCATAGAATCTTCAATTGTGTAAATAAGTAACTTCAATTGTCTAAAGCATTCCTGGGGAATTACTTTTCTCATTTTTGCTTTTCTTTTATTTTATCCAGATTCTCAATCAACTTGAGAAGATTCAATTGCATCAAGTAACACCGACATATACTCAGAATCTGCCCATCATTCTTCCCAAAAACACACGGGCCATTCTCATTTCAGTTTATTGCAATTTCTGGAACAGCAAAGGTCATGCGTATTTGAATTACATCACTTACCAGAAAGGCAATGACAACGCGGCTGCTAAAGCAGAAGGCTATAACACTCATTTCAATGTCTATGCAAACACATTCCTGTATGAACAAATGATTCCTTGGAACACTACCCTTTCCAATGAGTTGATATTCAGAGTGACAAGATCCTATCTTAGTGGTGGTATTAATAACTGGTATCGTGTACGTTTGGTTGGTTATATAACCTCTCAATAAAAAGGAATTTTAGTAAAATTTAGACAAAGAAAATTTCACTAGGGATTTGGTAGTTATTGAGTAGTTACTTCGGGACTAAATATTTTATAGTTTAATAATTAAATAATCACAATCTAATATTTAAATAATGAAATGATTGATGTTAATTATTAAATGATGAAATAAGATTCCACTGGTATTTTTGTAAAAAGGTGTTATATCCTTAATAAATTAGAAATCATCTTTTGTAAAACAGTACTGTATTAAAATGTCGATTTTGAGTATACGGTTCTATTAAAACAAAAAGTAGAGAGACCGCTGAGTCTGGATATACCTTGGCTATTAGATTTACAAGGCCTGTTTGGGCAATTTCAAATCACATGGTTCATTTGTATGGTAACTACTTCATCTTGCACGGATATTGGTGGAAAGTCAAAGATCCAAAATATCCATGCAAGATGAAGTACTAACCGAAAAATGGCCACATCGCTGAGCATTAATTAATTGCATGGCATTGTGGGCTCGGTCAAGTTCAGTTTTGACTTCTACTATACCATTAACCAATCAGAAGTGTTTATTCTACAAATCAATCAATCAATCTACCTTACCAATCAATCAAATGCGTATTTAACCAGTGCGAGGCAGCGGTATATGGAAGTCAAATCTGAATCTCTCTGATGACAAAAGGATGACACACATAATAACTGATAATTACAAAGAAATGACGTAAGTAGTTTAAGGTCATAGAATAGTATATACAGCATTCCAAACTCAGCTATCCTATCACTTTACGCTGACCACAATGGAAAAACGTTCAATCGCCTTACTCCTCAGCTTAACCCTTGGTCTCGTATTTAACTTCACGTCGGCTGCTCAAGTTTCGCACTGCATCTATGGAACTACAGTAAAAGATCTGCTCAAGTTAGCCGGGATTAGGGGAGCAGACTTGCTGTCCTATGTTGCAAAACTGAAAGCCCACAACATAGATCAATCTGTGCTTACCAGTCTTACATTACAACAACTTCATGACATCGGTATTATAGCGCTAGGAGATCGTATCAAGATTCACAATTTCTTCTCAAAGGACCCCAACGATTGTTCTAATTCAAGCTGCAAAAACAACGGTATTTGTCGGGATGGTTTTCGTTGCTTTTCGTGCATTTGCGACCCTAAGAACGGATATTACGGCCCGGGTTGTGAGCTCAAGTGTCCTTGCCATAACGGTGGTATTTGTAAGACAGTACCAACTGGCTTCAAATGTGTCTGTCCGCCAGGATACTCGGGTGATTTATGTAAAACCAAGTATTTAACTGAAGAGAGAGTGGTGAAACTCGAGGAAACATTAAAACAGGTAAATATGAATGTTTTACCACTCTGAAGCGGATGGAAAGCCTCAACAGGTTAATCCTGCGCATAGTAAGAATTTTCCAGTTCCGGGTGAATAAGTTCTTAAGTATTTGATCAAAATATTAAGTTGTATTTCATGACTCTAATGTCTGCACTCAATCCGGTACAAGTATACATTTTCACTTACATAACTATTATTAGAACCTTTTCCAAATTTCAGGGTGAATTGGTTCTGTCAAAAATGGGTGTCTATTAAATGGCAATTTTCAGGCTGTATATAGGTTCTTAATCTGCTAGGTTTTTATATATGCGAGATTTTACTGTAGCTTTAAATAATGCCTATATAAGCGTTATGTTTAATTTTACGGAAGGAAAACCGGAGAACCCGAGAAAAAACCTTGGAAGGAAAGGAGAGAATCAAGCAGAAGTTACCCGTATTAAAGTAAACTCCTGCTCTCGACCTGCAGTAGCAGCTAGGTTAACCTCTGAAGGTAATGGACAGTGCTTCAAATCAAGCCTGGATAAATCATATGGGTAAACATACTACCATATTTAGGGAGCATCAGACTGGTAGCGGCGGACCAAAACGGTAACGACCCGCTAACAGTATTTTAACCTTCCTAAGACTCGACACTACACATAGTTAACATAAGTTGATTTCTTCAGTTATTTAACTTCCGTAAAAGCAAGTCACAGTTTGTTTCATGTTGTTTACGTAGGTATTCATGCGTGCTCGACCAGTCCACAAAAGCCAAAACAGCAAAATATTCACTGTGTTTAAAAAACTCATTAATAATTCAGGAGGAAAACACAAAGAAAATCTTAAGCGTGTCGTATCTTTATATGTGATAAAAAATCATGTTAATTTACATAAACTTTAGCTTTGATTTTCTCGGTTTAGACAAAGTTTATTTTAAAAATTACTTCGGCAATGAACTCATATAAGATGAGTAGTTTTTTAAGCCATTTAAAGCACTTGTAGTCGTGTTTTATCACATATAAAACATTCAGCTGCGCCTCACGTTTTATATCTGATAAAACACTCCTACGCGTGCTTTAAATAGTACATATCTAATTTGAATACGTGAACCTTTGTTTAAAATGCTGAAGGAAGTTTAAGTTACATGAATGCCATGCCATTACGTCCATTGCGTCAAGGCGGAAATATAAGAAAATGTTTCACTTACATAAATATTTTATGACTTTCTTTCATCCAAAATACAAAACTGACAAATGTAACTCCAAATATCGATAACATTTTTATATTTATCAACAATTCGACTACATTTCAGTCAAGCGTCCTAGCTGTGCAATTCAAAGCCAAAGTGGTTTGGTCCAAGCCCAACTTTGGCTTGCGTTTTTGTAGTGTAAACAAACTTTGCCTAACCTAGGCTAAAAAATCTGGCCCACTACAATAATCAGCTGCATGGCCACAGAAGTCCAAGTGCCTATTTCAAAAGGATACCCATAAATCCTGTAGTCAATACCATGTAACAATCAGTAATCTGTTATAAAACGTGGATCCGCAATTGCAAAATTTGCGTAAAAGGGGGAAAATCGGAAATAAAAAAATAAAACTGCGAATACAAAGTTACCCTGGGAAACAAGTTGCCTAAAACTTAGATATAGAACATTCTAATTTGCATCAATAATTTCCGATTTTTTATTTGAACAGCTAACAACCAGACTGAAGCAAACCGAACAAGAGCTCAAGAATCAGAAGGTTCAGATTAAAGATCTTCAAGCACGTCCTGTAGGATCATGGCGATTACAACGAACAAATGAGGTATACTAACTTCCCCAATGTCAATGAAGTGACTTCGCTCAAAATGTCGAAGTTTTCTTGTATTTTTCAGGTAGTTGAATCCCTATCCATGAACTAGAGGTGTGCATCGGGTTGGACGTTTATAATCCGACAATTGGCTAATGTTTAAAATCCGATCTGAAATTGTCTAATCCGAATCCGATCCGAGTTGTGATAAAGAATTTCAATCCGATCCGGTCCGAAGAATCCTTTAACAAAATAAATTTCTCATTCAAGTTGAAATATTTAACCAAATAAATATAAAAACAAGAAATACATGTCAAGAAGCTGACAAAGTGACGTCCAATTGAAGTATCAAACGAAAAATGCAGCGACAACCGCGATAATGCTTTGATAAATGCATGGCTAATTAATTCTTGCAATAATGCGTGGATAATTAATTCATTTTATTTCGAATATCAAAGTCCGATCCGTTCCGACTACGAAACAACTTTATCAATCCGATCCGAAATGTATATATTTTGTTCCGAAATCCGAACGAATCCGATCGGATCGGCACACCTCTACCATGATTTTGGCACGACCTACGCTAGCACAGATCGTTCGTGTTTATATCAAAGACTACAGTTAACCTCGTACCCAGGCTATTTTCTCTCACACTCTGGTGCCACGGCTACCCTGGCGGGTACGAGGATAGACTACAATATGTCTATAGTACCACCGAAAAACGACCTTTTACACTTAAGTTAAACCACACAGACTGCATGATTTATCTTATCATATGTACATTTATTATACTGTAAAGTTTATTCTTAAGACAGCTGAAGCCAGAAAGGTGCAAGTAAGGAGTAGTACGGCGAAGAGACCATTAATTCTGCTAATGTAATTCTATAAATGGTCGGTGATCATGTATTCCTGATTGAATTTTATTGTTTTCAAAGATATTAGTAGCAATGGCAATTAAAGTGGCAATGGCGAAACCTATAGGCTGCTCAATGCAAATATTAAAAGGTTCTTTGAACAACGTATCAAAGTTTTCTTTCATCAAAGCACGTGAAGAACACCTGTATGAGGATAAGTATAAATATGTAGCACTGTGTATATTTGTTGTGTTAAGCAGCCCGTTTCTAAAGTCCGGATGATGGTCGTAATATAGAGGTTGGACCAAATGGGCGTTTTCCAAGGACAGTGATATATATTTATATAGATATATTTACACTTATCCTCATCAGACCTCAAAGTTGGATTAAGTGGAGATGACGACAGTGCAATCACAGAATCCTCAATTAGTTAACCAGTCTATACACTACTGGAAAATTACTTTTCTCATTTTTGCTTTTCTTTTTTTATTCAGATTCTTAATCAACTTGAGAAGATTCAATTGCATCGAACAACACCAACATATACCCAGAAGCTGCCCATCATTCTTCCTAAACACACACAGGCCATTCTCATTTCAGTTTATTGTCATTTCTGGAACAGCAATGGTCATGCATATTTGAATTATGTCACGTACCAGAAAGGCAACGACAACACAGCCGCTAAAGCAGAAGGCTATAACACTCATTACAGAGTTTATGCCAACACATTCCTGTATGAACAAATGATTCCTTGGAACAGTACCCTTCCCAATGAGTTGATATTCAAAGTGACAAATTCCTATCGTACTGGTGGTAATAACAACTGGTATCGTGTACGTTTGGTTGGTTATATGACCTCTTAATAAAATGGAACTTTCAGTAAAGTTTGGATTAAAAACTCACTAGGGATTTAGTAGTCAACTAGTTTGGGATAAAAACACACTAAGGACTTTGTAGTTTAAGTCATTACAAACTAATATTGAAATAATGAGATAATTCAAGGTAAAGGATACATGAAAACATGTGATTCCACAAGTATTTTTGCAAAAAGTTATATATCTTTCTTAATAAATTAGAAAATCTCTTTTAATGTAAAACAATACTGAATTAAAATGTCAATTTGGAATATGGTTGCTATTGACACAAAAAGTAGGGATACTCATTAAATGAATATTTTCTTGCCTAACCTTTCATTAGTTTCAAGCACAACGTGCTAGGTGGACGGTGCGCGTTGTAGCTGCGATAGAGTCTCACTCATTCTTTCAAACATTCTAGGTAAAAGTTCACGATGAGTATCACAACACTGATCCACACAAGTGTTCATGTCTTCCTGTAGTTTACTGGCTTCAGATTGCGTTGTTTTGACGCTTACTCTATCCTGAATTTTATCTTGACATGATTTAGCACATCGCGAGAGACGATCCTTGAGAACAGAAAGTAAAATTATGTTACTACTTAGGTAGAAGGTTTGAAAACTGCAGGAAATGACAGCATCTTGTTGGAAGTGACATTAACCACTATGGGTGTAAATCAAAGTGTTACGCATCATGTCAAATAACCATAGAGACAAAATTGATCAAATAATGTCCACCACTATCCTGTTATAGACTTTATCCAGTGTTGTGAACCAACACAGCCAGAGCCAGATATTTGAGTTGTAAAGCTACTGGAGTTGGAAAACTAGAGTTTACACAGCACTACTTCATTTATAGCCTCCTTACGGTGGCGGAAATTCAATTTTTCCGGTGGGGGGATAAAGCCTCCTAAATTTCCGACAAAACTCTCAGATTTCCGACATACCCCCCCCCATTTGCACTCGAAAAGACTGTTTTTAGCCCTCGTTTAGGTCAAAATTTCCGAAAATTCGTCAATTTTCCGTGAAGGTGTGGGGGGGGGGGGGGAAGGGCGGCGCCGCCCACTGCCTCATTATATAAAAAAACTCTAATTTTATAGTCTGGGTAAAACTTGCTATCAATGCCTATAACTTTTGCACAGTCTGTGACAGACGTACCTGAAAATTATTCACCTCTTGATTAATGTATTCTTGAGCTCTTTGTGATGGAAGGAAACATTTTGAGATACAGTTTTGTACATTATGAGGTCCTGAGAATTGATCTTCACAACACTGTGCTGCACATAAATGTGCTTCTCTCTAAATAATCAGTAGGGGGGAATGGTCACCAGTTTGTGGCCCAAAGTGGTGTGAGTGTATTCTAAGTTTCTTTCAAAGGCTTACAATGTGCCTAGTCAGACAAACTAGAGATTGCAAATTTTCAGGGAAAAGGCAACATTGGTCGCGTGCCATAGATGTCAGGAGGGGGTGCGTAGCGATGCACAAATATGGTCTATGGACGTGTATGGGGTAATGGTTTTTCTTTGCTGTGAGTCATGTTTCATCTGACAATTTCAAATCAAGGCCGATAATTTTCAGGAAGAGAAAACATTTTCTGGCCCGGACAGTGAAATATTTGTCTCCGGGCAGTACACGTGGGCAGTCGGCGCAGTCATTGAATAATCAATATTGATTATTGACAAATATTAATTGGTAGTATTTGATACATTCCCTAAAACTTTAAAAATAAGAATAACTTTGTTAAAAGTTTGTCTTACCTGCATTGGTCTAACTTTATCTTTCTCTAAAGAAGTCAGCATATTTTCTGCTTCACTTTGAACCCTGGATTGTGCTTTCGAAGCTGCCATTTTGTTTTGCCCGTAATCTGGTCAGCGGTTTAGAGCTGCGTGAGCGAAATACGTCATGTTAGGTTATGAAGTTGTACTGAGCTATAGCACCCTCTGAATATTTCTGGATAACATTTCTATACTAAAAGAATGTGAAAGAATATGCGAAACTCAAATTTTCAATTATGAAAATTTTGAATTTCATAGTACAACAAACATTTCCCCCATGTAAAATAATGCCTATTCCACACAAAAAATGTGAAATGATCTGTGAAATTTCCAAAAGGAATATTTCAAGTTCCATGGAGGCATGGAAGTCATGAAAGCGGGCAAATTGAAGCGCGGTAACCGTACAAATTCCCGTGTGAATGTTATTTCGTGCCATACAGGTTACTTTTCTCGGTAAGGATCACCAAAGCGTTAAGCGTACAACAAAGTTTTATCTATCTTAACCTGACTTCGTCGTTGATGTGGACTCTTCGAAGGCGTAAAATGAACTCACAATCTTGTGTTCTCTAACCCATCTATATCATCCACTATTACATATCAACTAATATACTTTCTCCACCTGCGCAACTTTTACTATCATAATGATATGTTTAACCCAGGCTCGATACCAGCCGTGGCCCCACTTAAGAATGCCGGCTGGTCCAGCCGGCATTCTTAAGTGGGGCCTGGCGGGCTGGTAATCCAGACTAGTGTGAACCATAGAAATATAAATAGACTCGTAAAGGACACAAACTTTACAAAAACCTATTTCGTTCAGGTTTGGGCAATGAAAACCTAGTCTTAGCTTTGTTAATACTTTGTAGTTTTGACTCCTAGTTAAATTCAATATGGCGGATTTATAAGGGCACGTATGGGTAAAAGTAGAGACATGATTCGTGATCAAGTACGCATTCTATATCTATTATTTCTATGGTGTGAACCAATATGGTCACAGGCTATTTCTTTTGTTTACTTAATATGAACATAATCTGTCAAGATATGATGATGGTCTGGAATCCCTGCGAACTTCAAAGCTACAAAATAGAAGAGCTTTGTTTGATGTTGAATTGTACCTCACCATGTACAAATCCTTTTTCTCAATTTCATTAAATGTTATTCATCGTGGTTTCATGTTTCATCTCAACTATCCCTATTGGTCGATCACCTCATTCATACGAAACTACAATTTCAATCACCGTGACCGTGTACAAATTAGCATAAACTCACACAAAAACATAACACAATAACTTCTGATCTGTTACTTTTCTGGACATCATATCTTGATAAGCTATAGTGTGAAATTTACCCATAATTTTTTTATTAAAACATCCCTTTACTTAATGATTATATAAAATACAGAATAGTATAACATCAAGTTTTCCTGCATCATGGATTATTTGTGATGTCCAAAGTACGGATAACTATTTTGGGCCCATCATTAAGCATCCTCTTTCTTCATAATGATCTAACAACTTTTTCCACATACTGCAAACACCAATTAAATTTGCATTACCTAAAAGAAAACGAGATTCAGGTTTAGTTCAAACATCGCGCTTGTCATGAGCCGAAGACTGCCGAACCTAATGTAAAGGTGATGTTACACAGGACAACTTTTAACGACAACTTGCTATTTAAGAATCACTTTTCCGAGAACTTGTCCAACTTCATTCAATAAAATTACATTGTATGGAATTTGGGAATGTTTATATACTTAACCAGCTTATCTTTTAGTTACTTTGAACACACAAGAGAGTATAGACATAATTATGTGATGTAAAATTTTCCAAAATCACTTGTATTTGTATTATGTACAAGTAGATTTAATTAGCATGATTGTGCAGTTTCATTACATGCAGTGGTCTGTGTTTGGTGGCCAATAAATACAATGAGGTGATGCATGCATGTAGATTGATATTCTTGACCACAATCTTCGCAATGTGACGTTAATTATATAATAACCATAAGCATTAGAATTCAAGTGATTTCATTGGTTGAGAGCCAAGATCTATTAGAGGATATGTACAGACTCAAGGAATACGTCACACAAACTTGGTTTTAGCCAATCACAATTCAGCCCGTGACTTAAGCTAGCCAATAGCATTTTTTTATTGATATAGATCATGTATGCGTGATACTAAACAAATGTTGACTTTTTCAATTTTCCAAATGTTTGGGGGGGGGGGGGATAAATCTATTCACCTGTTTCATTCAGTTCAGTTTTTTGCTTTTTATTATATGAAACAAATATATAACATTTTGTCGTTGTCTGTTCAGTTATAGATGCACAGTATGACGTCATAATATGCTAAGAACATCGGTGACCCACTCACCCCAGCGGCTTGTTGGTCACTTTTTTGTTCTTACCGCATTATGACGTCATGCTGTGTATCTGTCATTGAAGAGACAACGGCAAAATGTTGTCTATTTGGTAACTGCTATATACCTATATTTGTACCTACTGTAATTATAATGTTAAGCCATTTGAAAATATCTCAACCTACATCCATCAACAAAAACAATGTTTGAACCGAACAGCAAAATCATATTTTGACACGTCTCTTACCAATAATAAAAAGGCCCCGTTTAGCCCTGGTCAATGCAACGTTTATTTGGTGTTTATCTGTTAAAAATCCAAGATTTTCCCTCAACCATGGTCGCAGCGGGTTTTTCTCAATTTCTTTTTCAGGAAGAGATCGTACCAATGACAGAATGACGTAATTTTTTTCACTTCCTATTAATTAGCATGAAAAAGATATCTGCTAAACATCTACAATATGTCAAATAAGTCAATAATTAGTTTACGAGGACAAGTTGCCTCATATACGAGAACTTTTAATTTCTGTACCCAATGCAAATAAGCTCACACAATGCATGTGAGCAACACATGCATTGAAGTAATTTACATTAGCTTCGGCACATGAAAGTTTGAAATTTGAAACAGGTCTAAAGCCCCGTGGCCGCGCTATTTAGGAAGGTAAACAATTTCATGATAGTTTTCGCTCAAACCTACTTCCAACAAAATTAAAAACAGTTCAAACTGTCTACGGTAACACAAAATAAACAAGATTTAATGGCAATGGCCGCTCAAAGATGAGTGCGCAGTGACGTACTGCGAAAATGTGTACAGCCGTCAAGGAAACTCGACAAGTACGAACAATTTTTCTTGCTGAAAAGCTAGCTTCTGAATAAGGCTCCTTGTCAAGAAAAAAATTATCAATTTTTGCCGTACACACAAACAAATAAAAGCTGTCAAGGAAAACGTATCAAGAAAAACGTGCTCGTCTCTACGGGGTTTAAGGATTAATTGTAACAGTTTGAAATTTCTAATATTGAAATTAATTTGTTAAGTTGAGTTAAAATGATGACGAAGATCATAATAACAATGACATTTGACATGTTGTGCCGACATTTATACACACACTAACCTTGAGCTGCTACTACAGACATCGCAGAGATGTCACTGAAACCATGTTGTTTCAATTTCTCGGTTATTTCAAAGCACTGGGCTCGATATGGCGACAGAATAACAATATCTTTCCCTTCGATACCTTCATTAGTAAGAGTTCGTGTTATATGGACCTAGAAAGATCAGCAGTCTGTCAGCATTTTCTGAATATATTCAATACAACACTCGGAAAATGTATTCATGAACCTCTTTGTATGTGACTGGTATTTGCATACATGGCACCATTAGAGATGTTCAGATTTGACTTTCACTGCCGGTACCGCTGGCTCACTATTACAATTTAGTCGAAACGTCGATTTAATAAATCGAAATACTATTCGGAGTTACTGTTCTTTTGTATTTTATGAAAATACTGAGTGGTTCCCGTAATTAAAACTGTAATAAAAGTGTATACTGGGTGAAATCAATCAACAAAAATAACTGTATACCTAGACTTGCTACAATTAAGTCGACGTGTATCATTTAGTTGCGGGGTTGAGCCTATTTGTTTTATTTGACCACTCATTTTTACTCGTTTTAATCCTCACAAGGCTAAACAAATTACAATGCATTACGATGAGACTCGACTTCCAGGCTCATAGAGGGAGGGGAATAAAAGATTAGGGAGGCGCGGGAAAGGCAACGCCTCGCCTTCCTAATCAACCCCAATCCTTAAAGCCACCAGCTATACGCAGGCTACTAGAAACCGTAAATTCTCTATGAGCTCTCCCCCCC
>CACRXK020008674.1:6848-20382 GCA_902702795.2 Paramuricea clavata | reverse complement strand
TCTCCAGAAAGTGACAATAAAAATGGCTCCTCTATACTGAAATTTACCCGCCTTGCCTTCATGTCGTCCTGACATCACTGATAATGAGGATATACCCAGCATGCTCAAAACAATCACTTAAGGAAAAGCAACCTTACAATGTATGGCACTGTAGCAAACCATACATGTACAATGAAACACGTTAGTACCAATTATATAATTCCAAACCATGACAATTATAGCGGACTTATAGTGAAAACAGTGTTTGAGTTTGTTTGACATAACTTACTTTTGCATTCCCCTGTTACCAAGCCAATTTCTGTTTCAGTCAAACACTCTTCCCGTTGAAGCCTGCATTTATTTTTGTACTGTTTACCATTAAGTAATCCACATACTGGAAATCTTGCCTTGCCACATCTCCGAGGACAGATACAGACAGGTCTACCATGTCTTTTGATCTTACACTTCTGGCGGAATCCACACTCTATATTTTTACAGGCATCTAGTGAAGTATAAATTAATTATAAGTAATGTAAAACTATTTGAGTTAGTATTCTATTAGTTATTATTTACATGACAAAATGACTGAAATTTGATTGTATTTTTGCCAAATCACCAATAGCAATTCCCAATTTACTCTATTGTTCGAGTCACTTTCCCAATTTAAAACATTTTGATGACGAATCATGGCGTGGCAGCGGTTACGCTATTTTGGCTTAGTCGACCTTCTGTGTGTCTTGATTCTGTGACAGGAGTCTGAACTTTGTCTTTGATTTTCACAATTTCAAGAGCTTTATCACAAGTCCACGACATTAATAATTGGAAATGAACGCACTGAGTATACAGAATTAATGCATGCTTTCAAATGAAAGAACAGTATATAGTGCGTTTTGAAAGGCATAGTGAGTAAAATCTGTATTTTTTCATGCAAATAATAAACAAGTGACCATGTGCCAGTGTTGCATGGACGTCAGTTAAGCATTAGTTGCCCCGACTACTCGTGCAAGAAACTTGGAATTGTTATCTAATGCCAGCGCTCATGTTTGTAGAATGATGAAATCTATGGCAACTGCTTTTGGCTATTAACTTCATTTCTACCATTTCAAATCATGGAATATCTATACTTCTTCCATTTCTTTCAAGATAGAGTAATATATACTTGCACTATAAATTTTAGTTTCAAACTTTACATGTATAGTATTAAAAGGAAAATGGCTATATTCGAACTAGTCATGTGACTAACATAACTGTTTTATGCATGTTCGATATTTTCTACAAACGCAGACGCATCATTTAAAATTCAAACCTCAAGAATATTACGCGGTATAAACAAACTTTAGGAGTCTTAGGAATAATTTGATTTTTGACAGTAATCAGTATAAATGAATAATTAATGACTAAAAACAAATCAGACGCGGTATTCGGGTCACATATGCACACTTGTAAACCGCATTAAAGATCAGACAGAAAGCCAAGTTAGAGGAATGTTTATGAAAGTTATGAATACTGCAGTAATTCAGAAGCAGGGATGTTTATGAAAGTTATCAATGCTAATTCAGATCTTAAATGCATGCTAATGAAGTGTGAAATTGTCCCCATGGCCATGGGCAGTGAATACTATAAAGTAAACAAATAAATACATTTTGCAAGTAGCAACGTTAAAATATTTGCATTTGGCCTTTGTGGGCATTTACATTGTAATTGTAAATGCTCATAAAGGTCAGCTGCTCATATTTTAACTAGTACGTATTAAATGCATTACTTTTTTTGGGCGACAAATTCGAGTCATCCAACATGGCGGGAAAATAAAAAATGTATATTCATCATCTTTGAACGCCATTATTCACTAAAATAAGATTCAGAATTTAATCAATCTCAGTTTACTACGTAATCTATTATCATAATACTATAGGAGTATAGCTGCACAGGATCTCCATGTTTGGTTTAAATATTGCTGACGCTACACAGGATCTCCATGTTTGGTTTAACATAACTTCTCTAGCATTACTGCCGGATTCTATCTAAGACGAGATGAAATATCCCATACAGACAAACGTTTTATCTACGTAGGTTTATATGCTACCGTCAAAGGTACAAAATGCCATGTCTAGCCAGGAAACGTGAACTGTCTTATGTAGACGTTGACCATTTCTTTAAACAATAAAGTCCATTAAAATTGAGCTTTTGTTTTGAAAAGAAATATCAGTACTGCACTTCTAGATATTATAGGATCTTCTAAATATTGCAGATGTGAGTTGTAACTGAATTCCACAATTCAAGACAATTACTTTAATAAGTTGTGGTATCATGGTATCTGAACTACCTCAAAAATCTAGAAATTTAATCGAAGCAATTTAAAGTTGTTGCATGCATGGGAAGCAGTTAATTCAGCTCTTTCATGGATGTCCTCAGAAGGTCAAAACTAAAAACTACAAAATTTCGAACTCCGATTCCGCGAAAAGTACAATATAGATGACATTGCGTTGCTTTTCTCTACATTTTATTCTATTTTTTATCTGATATGTTGGGCTTCTATGACTATGGTTCTCAACGTCAAAGAGCAAGATTATTGAATAAAGTATAACTAAACACTTTTACAAGACCTGTAGAATGTCCAACAAATATTTTCATTATAAACATTTGCCAGCGGAAATGATTTTTCAGCCGGATGTCGGCAATGATCATTTTATGAGAGCAGTGTCTGTTTTGCAAAACAGGGACTAGTATATTCCTGGTTTGGTGATGTCTAATGCCAAAATATACTCTCAATACTTGTGAGAGGCTTCCGAAATACAATCCAATTAGCAAAAAAATTAAAGTTATGTTTTCCAATCCTTCTTAATCTTTCTTTTGGTACCCTGTGTGAGTTCAGTTTACTGTTTCAGAGATAGTTTGCCCTGCTGCCTGTCATGTTATACTGTCATGTTAAAACTTAAAATGAAAGTAAGCGCTATCCAAAGCTTAGATATTTAATATAAGATATCTTCCTTTTTGACAAAAAGAATAATAGATACATACGCATACATTTTTGTAGTGGCAACTCCCTAAAAAGGGCTTTTCACTGACAACATGGTATTAGTAAAGTTTATATTTGCTTACAATATATTAGATGTAGCCTATAATTGGACTGTACTTTTCCTATTAATGTCTTACAGTCAGTATATTGTTTCACAGTAGAAAGAAATATTTTCAAGTATGAGAATACGATTATATCTACTACTTAGCATAAAATCTACACTAAAATAAAAAAATCACACAACTGAAATTGAAAACGTCGAAGTCTTCATTTCTATTAGCATTTTTAAAATAATTCATCCGCCGAAAATCACCCTTTGCCCATAATATGCATGATACTAATTCTGTTACTAATATCAATAGTCAATACTAATACTTTCAACAGACCAAGCCGCATGCGAATCCGCAGTACGTTTTCCGTTGTCCGCAATACACAATCAGGGATTTCCAGCAACAAACTTATAATATTAACGTAACCTAACTTTAACAAATCAGGGATATTCGTTTAGCTTATTCTGATGTTATTTATTCTGTGAAGAAAACCAACATGAAAATATCAGGAAGCCAGCAGGAAGGGGTGCTGACAAAAAGAGGCATGTGTAACACTAAGATAAGCGATAATTATCATGTTATTAAGAATAATATTTGGTTGCATTTCCTTCTGATAACGCTCTCAAGTGAAAATTATTCAAGGATGCTAATAAGGAAGTTAAATCTTGCAGCAAAATTTAGCAACGGCAAACCATTTATAGAATGACCTTGAAGAATGACGATTTGATATCTTAGTCGCTCTTTGATTTAAGGGATGGTAAGGGTTCAAGGGTTAGTAAGTCAACTTGTATGATTAAAGGGCTTAAAGGAATAAAGTTAGACTACATTACAACCAAACTCTTCGAAATTTGCTGATGTTTGATTTAATTGCCATGAAAAGAGAAAATGTACAAGAATAGTATGTAATTAACACCTTTATTAGGTCAATAACTCGTCTATGAAACGATTAATGGTGTTAATAAATCGTCATGAAATATGCATAACAGCATATTCTCGGATCATAAATAAACAAATCAAGGTGAATAGACTCGACATGTGCGAGTAGGTATGCTCGCCACGCGAGTGTGGTACTCTTCAGGACATGCTTGTGGATTAAACTTGCAGTCACGATAATCCCGGAAATAACATCAAAGAATATTCTAATTTAAGCTGGGAGTGAAGATAACAAACTTATGGCAAGGGACACAATCCATATACATGCATGGATGTATAAAAAGAGGGGTAAATCTCTATTTTAAATCTATTTTCTTTTGTACAAAAACTATACCAACTGGAAAGGACAACTGGGAAAATAGAGATACAAACATTCCTGTCAATAACATGATAACCCCCCCCCACACACTTTCCAAAAATAATTCAAGGCACAAAAGACCTCCTTACTCCTTGTTAGTATATGCTGAGCTGATTCACATCGTGCACTTTTACATCACTTGTTACTCTTTGTTTTTGTGCACGATATTCCTTCATATTTAAATGCAAAATGCAAATGAGAGTAAATTCGAAGCTGAAATTTTAGGGTAAAATCTCAACCAAAGCATGCATGCATGCATGCAGAGTGGAAATATCAAAGACAGCAATATCCATCAATTTAACTCAAAAAGGGCGGAGTATTCTTTTTCTTTCGGAAGGGGGTGGGGCTTATATTAATAGACGCCAACAAATCACCATACACCATTAAAATATCGCTGTTCACGCGCTCAAATTACTTTGTCAAAATTAGTTTTCTTTGTGGACCCATACAGACATGCAAGCAACATTTGTACTTTGCCATATTTTTCTATATCAAATGCACTTGTTCAAAAGCTGGTATGCTAGCTTTATATACTATAGCTTTGAACAGTGTACTTGCCATATAAAAAATCGTTCACTATACAGTCGAAGTAAATCCGTACTATATGCAAATTGCTTGTCACCGAAAACCTTTTATACAAGGGGCGTGATTTGGGGATTTCATAAATGATGTTACAGAACGATGTATGTGATGATGCTTCAGACACAAAGACATTCTGTAAACTCGATCGAATCTGTTTGCATTATCACTTAAATTCGAAAACTTATCACCAAACCTGATTATGTCCAAATTACATATCACGTTAGATCGGTTAGCAATGCCAAAAGTTTCCTGTGTTTTTCAATTTTCTCAAGTGGCTTTGCACGGTATAAAAAGCGCCGTTCACTCTCAGCCAGAGAGATTAAGCACCGCAAGACAAGCCATAAATGGTAATTAATAGAAGTGTTATTCGCTTAGTAAAGGCGCATTAAATCAACAGTGTTAAAGTATTTTTCGGTATGAGTAAAAAAGAGCTGAACATAATTAAGACTATAGGATTAAACATATTCAGAAAGGCGGCATAAGATGGAGAAAAATCCAAGCAATTGAGAGTTTTCGGTGTTAGAAAGCTAATCTTATTATATATCATGTTGGAACATGCAAATGTATGTGTAATCAAAAAGAAGATCCACTATATTCGATTAGGTTCGGCGACCACCTAGGCATGCATAAACTACCAGCTTAATCATACGACCATTAATCACTTATTCTCAAACGGAGTAAAATATTCAGATATGTTGGAAATATCAGCAAGCGTGTGGTGCAGATGAACATGTATGATCATAACAATTAAAAGGTTGGGAATTTCATCGAAGCGTGCTCATAACCCGACTAATTCCAAAATAGCTCAAAATGGGAAGTATAATATAAAACTCTTAGGTTAGCAGCTATAACAAAAAAATGAACACTTTGCATAGCAATTGCCTGACGAGTAAAAAAAAATGATCATGAAGTGCTTTATTGTCTTCTTGAGTTACAAGTTCCACTAGCTGCATGTCCTTCTTCTCTCCTGTCACAATTTTAAACAGGCTTGCCCTCATGGTCCTCATGCATGACACCCACGTCATCGAACTTCAAATCATTATTTTTTTGTAAAGATTATAATTCAAACCGTGTTACTATTACAGGCATGCATGCATTAAATCGTTTCAATTCCACAAATAAAGCCAAAAATTTCATTTACTGTAAATCCGTGGTTCTTTCTATAAACTATACCTATGGCCAGAAATTAGCTACAGTCAGCTGCGTTGTGAAAGGATATATATAGCAAACCTTCGACGATTCGGGCGAAGGTGAAACGTTTCAAGCGCTAATTGGCAATTATCAGCAGATCGTCGCGCGGATGTTTCACCATATTTTACCATGCACAAATTAAACTAAATTTAAACGTGTAAATTGAGCACGTTTTTTTATTTTATCATTCGAGAGTCCGCTCGAAACAGTGCATGTCGAAGTTCAGCTTATATTTTAGGAAGTAGTTATACTGTACATCTTTTCGCACCACATCTGTCTGTTTTTGTCTCTACATGTCACCGTTCGGGATGGTATAGTAGTATACACACTATAATTTATTGGCACAAATAATAGCCAAATAGGCTGAAAAACATCTTAATTCCGAATAATTCTGGAATTCAAGAAACACTCATGAAAATCTCAAATCGAGTCTCAAATTTTGGCAGGTATATATACTGTTCAAGAAAAATCTTTTGAAAACTTTTTGTGAAATTTAAATAGTATACGTAAAGAAGTAGTTTTATATTGGGACATTATTTTAGGGCAGGATTGACAAGCTGTAACAACGATTCACATTGGGCAATAAATAAATACATAAAACATAGTATTCGCCGAATGTTCTAAACATGTAGAGATTAATTACTATGTCTATATATGGGTTGTGTGACGCCGTTGACACTTGAACTTGTAAAAATGTTATCGAAGTCGATATTAAAAAAGTTAGTTTAAAACACCATCTACTTGTATGAAGTGTCAGAATAACCTCCTGCGAGAGAACAATTAATAATTAAATAAAATATTTCAGAAATTTCACACAGTGGTTAAATATTTGGGATTGCAAACAAGTTTATATACAATTGAGCTCAATAGAGTGATTCACACTTCAATGAAGCATAAAAGCATACTAAGCGGAACTATATAACACTGCATGATATACTCCTATATTGAGTTTTGCTATCAACATGTCATTCGATTCCCTCTTAATATCTCAAGATACTTTTCCTCGGGTCAATCCACACTTGTTTGCCGGCAATTTTAGATCATCGCGGATGCAGTCTCGATATTTCACCATAAATTCAATCAAACTTAAACGCGTAAATTGAGCGTGTTTTTATTTCATCATTCACAGATCAACGAATCGTCTTTGAGATCGTATTTACAATTGTCTTTGAAAACCGCCGCAATGAGCTTGCACAATCCTGACATGCTTTCCTCGCCGCGATTTTTGGGCACCCCTTAAATCGCTGGTTAAATCCAATAATTGATTAATCAACATAGAATTACCTACATGCTTGTCTCAATCGACAATAGTTAAAAATAAATGACAACAAATTTGTTTAATTAACGCCATTTGGAAGAGATCAGAAATTTAACGATGATACGCGCAAACATTTACGGGTTCGTTCCAAAACGATAACGCATTTCTGCCCAAAAAGATTGTACATTACCATTTAACAGATTTACACCTCGTTATTGAGCAACTGTGGAAGGCGGAAAATTGACTTCTGCAAGGAAATGAACAGCTTGGAGCGTGCAGCCTAAGCACGGAAACTGCACAGCTTTAAGTTATTCTTAAATATTCTGTTTTGTATATAGCCTATGAATGAATTTTACAATTAGCCCAAATTAACCAAATTGTAACAGACTGTGCGGTTTGGGGGCTTGCATATGCAGCATGAAATATTACGCAGTCATGAATAGCAGTTTGAAGTTTTTTTCAATACTGTTCGTGCAAATCAAACGTGCGCAGTCTTCTTTCTTCCGCATTACCAGCAACTATTTTCCACAGTCTTTGACAAAGCGAGAGATTATTTTTTTCTAAATATTAGTAAACAAATAGCTAGTTTTCACCAACAACACCAAGTCTAATATGCAAAGTGGCAAACCGTTATCCTTTAAAGAGAGCGCTATATTTGGCTATTACAACAAACTTTTAATCAGGTTGCCTGTCAAAATCTGATTGTGAAGAATTCAGAAATCGTTTTGGGATATAATCTGTTTATGAGTAAGATTTTAATTGCGGAAATATTTTAGAAGCGCGATATAAAATTCTGTTCTCCACTCGCTGATTTATGGCCAGAAGGCCATGCAGTTGATGCTATAGTGAAATTTATAACTAAGTGTACGTAATCCGCCTTGACATACCGGATAAGAATTGAATATTTAAACATTTTAGACATGCTTTCTTACCTGGTTCACACACGCCAGTTTTAAAATATTCTGGTAGAAATCCATCTCGGTTTTCCCGCTGTGTTCTTGTGACGCACGTTAATCCCTTGTCGCACTTGCCATGAATATACCAAGGACCTCCGCAACGTTCATTTTCTAACTTTGCGCAGACATCGCAGCAACCACATAATCCTTTCACCAAGCCAGCCTTGCAGTTCAAGGGTTCAGCACAAGCTGTCTTATCACACGATGTGCACGATAAGGCGTACACTGTTCGGACGAACGCGATAACTACGAGTATCTTATGCATCCCAGCCATGCTGTTAAGAAATGAGTTCGTTAAATCAATCAGACTAATGTTTGTTTTTTCAACCCCATGTTATAAAACTTGTGTTTTAGTAAGAAAATAGTGCGCGCGCCGCGTCGCTGTTATGTTCAAACAAATCGCAAGGAGCGTGCGCTTGTTTATAATCAGCTTCTTGTCATGAGCTAATCAGCGATGTGATGCCATATTTGTTGTAAATACAGCCAAATGTCTGCCGAAGTGAACCATGCTAATATATGAAATAATAATTTTCACACATCTAGTGGTGCTAAACAATTTTTAAATGGAATTTTCGGTAACATGTTAAGTCAATATTTAGCACGTACTTCAAATCGGAAACACCAATCATATTTTAAAGTCGCGTGTCTTGGATGCTGGGTTTCATCGTATCACCGGTATAATATGTTCGCGCCACATATTATTTGCATCGCTTGCCCGTTGTAATTTTGGGATGCAGTTTTGTTTGCATCAAAATTGTCTAAGTTGCGCGCGATTTAATAAGCGAAATACGTCCGGAAGTCTTCTATTTGTATTACGCGTTTTAGGGCAATGAGCGCTAATTGTCATCAATTGTTGTTGGCGCAACGCGAAATCGATACGCAGTGCGCTGACTTGCGTTTTATTCTCTTCTCAAGTAGTTACGCGACTTAGGCAAATGAGACAAGTGCAAAGTTTGTACAATTGAGTTTATGAAAGTGTATAATCGACATAAGCTGCGCTCATGATAACTAAAGTTGAATTCCGTAATCTTTTAAAAGTTTCCTCAATCCTTTGTGTAAACACGTACAATTATAAATCGAGTTACCTAAGAAGATAAATTCATTTCTGAAGTAGCTTGTATATTATAGGAAGAGAACTTGTTTACCTTAGCTCTTGTGAAAAGGCGATAAGAGTTCGAATCCGATGTATTTGACGTTTGTTGAGAAGTGCAGTTTTCAACTTGCAGTTGGCGGTCGAGTTCTATCTTGCTTCGTGACTCCTGCTGAATACTAGACGTGCCTAAATTTAGCACGAATATAAGCAGAACATTTGACACCAGGGGTTGACCTATACACGTCAAACGATCGACTCGCGGTGTTATATTACGACACAATACAAAAACAGTCTACGAATCATATTCGGGACTTCCTTTCTTCTTGCGAATCGAACGTATAGCGTTATATAACGGTACTCGTATGGTTGAAAATTTATCTTTGTCGATCTTTGTCTTTATAGCTCGTTCCATCGTTCGTGTCGCAGATTTAAATGATGCTCAATATGTGGGATAAAAAACAATGACACTAAAACTTTTTTTATTTTATTGAGCTTTCATTGTATACAAAGTTTGAAAAACATATGTATGTAATATTCACGTAGCTACAATCGGGGCAAGTTTACAACAGGTATAAATCCAATAAGGTAAATTGGCGGAAATATAACAAGGGAACTTTTCAGATCTTTGGGAAGTATATAGTTGTTACTTGTTTAGCTTATCAAGGGATTGCAGACTCGCAGTGCACGCATTTGACGCATGTATTTCGAGGAAAATAAATATTTCGATAGACGGCCCACCTTATTCTCAGGTTTTGCGATTTACAACATCGCGCTATATGATTTACTGTTTAGCTGTTGAAGTATGATATACAGTCCGATCCAAGCATCATGCTATAAGATAAATCATTTATCATGCTAGGTTATTTTCTGTCAGGATGATAGCTAGGTCACATAAAATTAATTCCTTGATTCTCATCACATCACTTAAGAGCCTCGTGAAAATTTTTTATATTTCGTTATAGAATATAAATGTACCGCCCGACAAAATATTTCAAGACAGTTTTTAGTGCCATTTTAATTACAATTGCCAATACAATTTATAAAGGAACTTCGCATTCAGTTCAAGGGTTCCGTCATTGTTCGTGGAGATACGTTTGGAGATGACAGAAATGTGTAATGTAATATGTTTATTTCAGTGAAATTTTTTTATATTTCGTTATAGAATATAAATGTACCGCCCGACAAAATATTTTAAGACAGTTAAGTTTTTTATATTTTATATTGGGTTTTTAAACGGCCAATTTCAAAGAAACAGAACCTCGAGTAACTTTGCATTCAGTTCAAGGGTTCAGTCATTGTTCGTGGAGATACGTTTGGAGATGACAGAAATGTGTAATGTAATATGTTTATTTTAGTTTGTGACACTTCACTTCGGAAATCACAGAAATACTAAATGTTTATAGGAATTATTTTTTATATTTATTGATGTATAAATTACATAAGTATAAAATATAAACCTCCCGCCTCTTGGTCATTTTCAAAGTGTTGTGATGAGAATCAAGGAATTTATTTTATGTGGCCTAATAGAGGTTTTCCGGCAAGCTCTATAATACAAATTGCTGAAAGTTTGTTAGCATACCTTTAGTGAACCAAGTCCAACATCGGACCCAAAACGGATTCAAACGCGCGAAACAGCGATTTTACTCACCGAAGGAGACATGCGTGAGTGAATGAAAGTACGGATGCTGATGTCGTCATTCTGTCTTTAATACGCCTGACGATTTTTCGCTTTTTCCGTTACCTTTTCACAGGCCAATGTTTTCTGGACGAATTTGAAAACGCTGCTGGGTTGAATGGAGGCTGATAAGGAATATACTGTACTGCATTGAGAATGCAGCCGGACAATCAATTGTCTGTGAATTAATGATAATGATTTTTTTTCCAAATTGAAGTGGTTATGGTCCATATGCAGAATATACGATTAATCATTGGTTAGAAGCATTTGCCAGTGAACGGAATTACTAATTCGTGGAAAACTGGTCAGCTACAACAAATGTTGGTTGTATAACATATCCACGTTGAAAACTATAAAACATTGCTTGATTGTGCGAGACATGATATATCCGAATTTGCAAGGTCAGCGCTAAATTTGTTGCATCGAATTTGTTTAATTCCCCGATGCGTATCGCGGTATATTGGGAAAACATGAAGGAAACAGTTCCTAGTTTTCCTTTACTGAATTTCAAGTTAACCTTAATTGGCTTGCAGCTCCTTTTACAAAGACGACTTACTATTGACGCATGCGTTCAAGTGGGTTCGCAAATTCAAAGTATGACTTGGCATAATATAACACAGGTAATAGTTTGCGAGATTTTTCCAAATTTTATTTACTTAATCGGCTTTAACACTGACTAAGAATTGCTTTAGTGGATCGAGAAGAAAACTGAATTGTTACCGACATCTCGGCGTCATATTTATAGCTATACACATGCAATATACGTATATACTGTACTCATATAGACTAATAGACATATAGTACATCGATATCTGCTACTTTCCAATAAGCATTTTTCATACCTGCGTTAATTTACGTACGGAAACGTCAGTGGCGAAGCCAGCCCGACAATTTGGTCATGCTATGCAAATATTTCCGTGTTTATAAACCGTGAAAACAATCAATTCCAAAGAAATTAATAATGATAATTAAATGATAAAAATTTCATAGCATGCATGCATGGCCAAATTGTCGGGCTGGCTTCGCCACTGGGAAAAGTTTAAATCTTTCTAAATTTTATATTACTATACAAATTACCTCATCAAATACACATTAAATTATACAGAAAACTGAATTCTGTCATTTTATTCAATTAGTTATACAATGAGTAAAATTAAACTTAAAGTTAAAAGGAATTTAAACTTTCTCGTTGGGCACGTGTAAAAAACGCTTATAACTGGAATTCTGGAAAGCTGCCTTAAAAAGAGCTTTTCATAAACGTGTTATTTAATTAAATAGCTTATACAGTCGAAATGTAGTTTGTTAAATAGTTTACATGATTCGTACGTTGTAGTACGATACTGATGATTTTTTTAAAACGAATGACTGATGAAAAGAAGGCTTGCCTAGTCAAGAATCTGAGTCATACTGCAGTACGTTACCAAGCATGTTACACCTCATATGATAATGGAGTAAAGCTAATTTTGAAAGTGCATGCAGGCACGCGGAGGTATAGGAACGCGCATACTCCCCCAATTACTTAACTCCATGTGTTGTCCTCGTTGGGTGTTCCTGGGCAGGGCACATGAATAAAATATTTGACATTGTTTTTTAAATCTGTCAAGGCTTCTGGTAACACGCGACTTAATCTATCTTAATTATCACATGGGATGTGCAGCATCTATTCACGTTCACTTGAGATAACAGATAATGTGGGAGATTTTCATCACCGCTTAAAATAGCATTGGTAAAATAACGCTATCTATCAACGAATCTATATCATCACCAACATAATTAATATACGATGTAACTCCCGCCAATTGTAGCGACTCGGTTGTAGCTAACATACCCACCAACATACGGTGTATATGCATGTAACAATACACATGCGATGTTGGTACCGAACGTCCGTACGGTACCTAAATGTCTGATCTATTTTGACCTTATACTGGCTTACATTTCTTACAAATTAAAACTTAAATAAACAAACTTCCGTCATCCTGCATAAATAAACTTCCGCTTTGTTGCAAAGCCTATGCAGAGAACGGCTACTACTAAAAAGCGATACAGCGATACAACGATACAGCGATACAGGAACCGGAACCTGGAACCGGAACCTGGAACCGTGCATAATTTATGCGAATTAGAGCATTTTGCACCACAGGAGATATACATAATAATAATTTACAGGGGGGGGGAGGGCGCAATTCAATGATAAAATACAATATTATATGCAAGGCATTTTGATTTTTAAACAAAACAAAGATGAACATCGTTGTAGCACTACACAGTAAAACATGTTTCATAATCAAGTGCGGCGGCTAAATAAACTAAGTGCGTCACATGCAGTCATATCAAAACAGACAAGAAGAATGGCCACGCAATTACGAAACATGTTTTACTTCGTAATATTTAGTGCTACAATAATATTGTATATTATCATTGAATTGCGCCCCCCCCCCCC
>CACRXK020008673.1:0-20384 GCA_902702795.2 Paramuricea clavata | reverse complement strand
AACGAGCTTTTGCTTATACTAAAAGCCTTATCGACTTGTTTTAACTAATCTACATTGACATTAGGGGCATTTATATGGGCGAAAATAAGCTGCGGCTTTGAGATGGACGTCGTGAGCGACTCATGTAAACAGTCAATTTGTCCGCAAGCGGCAGCTAAAATATTAAAGACAACAGGTTGAAAGCTAGGCCTAAGTCACTATTCGGGCCGCGGTTTCAGACTTAATTTCGCCATTGCATTATGACAAGTATGAAAATCGGATTTTAATTTCGGCCTTGAATATTTTGTAGGCCTTTCTATTCCAGCAAATTTCTGTTAAAACGTATAAACATCTAAAGTTTTTATACCTATAAAAAGATTGTTCGCAACGCATGGTTTTGAAAGCGTAAAGGCCCAAACAGACCGGACGCAATTTGGCAACGCGACGCGAATTTTCAGTGACATTTACCTTTACTATTTTTCTATGTTTTTCAAATATTCGGAACCACTTAAGCAATTTTAGCTATTTGGTCTGCATATCTTGTAAAATTTTTATCCGTTGACGGTTTTATTTGTTTTTAAAATCTGAAAATTCGCGTCGCATTGTCGAATCGCGTTCGGTCTGTGTGGGCCTTAATAATTACATTTAAAGTAAATTATGTATTGCGGTATCACACGCAAAACTGTACAGAACAGGTAAACATTGAGATTAATTACTTACATTTAGAAGAAACTTGAAGACTGTTCTAATGCATGTATTCCCAACGCCTTGAATCTCAAAGTCGCACAGAAACTTTGCGAGGAACACTATCATTTGACTTCAACGTCGCCTGGCTGAAGAACTACCGAGAATACAGTGCAATATATAACGATGATCATTGTTGAGAATCCGCAACTTTTCCCTTGTTCGACCGACCGTGTATGGTTCGCTGCTTGAAAGCGATGCGTGTGTACAGCAAAATAAAACCAACTCAAATTGCGTGCCTTGTCATCCGAGACAAAACAAATTAAATTTTTAACGCAACGCTCTTGTTGTGCTCAGTTTCTTTCAATTTTCGCCGGTATGATAATAATCTCATATTTTCATGGCACGCAAAGGAATTCCTGTTGCTTGTTTCGCTATATTATCGTCCATGTTTCGCTGTAAAAGCAGCGTGACAATTGTCTTGTTTGAGCGAGACAATTTGTCTTGCGATGTCACGGTCATAAACAAGCGATACATATGTCTCGTTCGTAACAGGCAGCAAGACAAAACCAATGTCTGGTTGCGTCTCGCTCAATTACCGCTGCTTTAATTGGTTTATGGCCAGATTCTGGCCAGAATCTCGCTCAGTCAGGCTGTAACTTTTCGTATTGGGGGGGGGGGCATAGGTACATGCCCCCCCATTCATCACGAACTCGGCAAATGTCTGCTAGAGTCGGCCAATTGTTTTGGATCCATCTGCAAATTGGTTTTGTATACGCGTCAAAACATAGTGGTTGGGAGTTCAATGTTCTCAACTGTGTAGGTTGTATAGTGTATCTGTTGTAACTTTAGTGAGTTGAATGCAATATTTAATGGTTAACTGCACATCAGTGTCCATGTTTTTTTCAACGACCGTGCCTGCAAATTGAGGAAGTAACACAATTTGGACATCGAACAAACAACAACTATTGAACTATATTATAGTTCAAATGAAATTAAGTTACAGTAATTGTTGACGTAAGTGAGAGTGCATGGTTAGGACAGATAACTAGATAGTTAGGACAAGCTATGGTTTCCAGTATGCATAACACTTCTTGTGTAAGAGAAGAGCACTTATTTTACTTACCTAGCTCATCCTTGAAATGTGAAGCTGTTAATTGCTCCTCTTCGCTTAGCATTTTGTATCCTGCATTTTGCAGAAAATTGGAGTAGGGAAGTGCCATAAAAGCCGCAAAGTGAAACCTTTCACATTGCTTTACATATCTTCGATAACTGGCATGGTGGTTTATGGTTGGGTGAAAGCAAGTAGTGTAAATGAAGTTTGATCCATATGGAAATTAGCGTTGCCAGTAACTAGATGAAAATGTTGAGTTTGTGTTAGTATTATTTTGTATTTGGTTTACGATAATGTGGATAATATAAATTATTATGTTTTGAGGGAAAATATTGTACAATTTAGTGCGTGCTCTATAATGCTTTAAAATATCTGTCTGTCTCTCTGTGAAAAAGTGGCCTTTACAGCTTTTATATATAACATGTAGATTTGGCACCTGTACAGGACACGTCCTTGTCCCCAGGCCCAAGCTTGTGCACGCTGGCATCTGATTGGCTAGTTCTAATAGTGGATATTGTTTTGTCACCATGTTTTTCATGGTATGCGCTTATGGATTTGGCCAGAGCCCCTAGTCGTCGTGCTCAGTGGAACGCGGGTAAGAAGGGCTCTGGGTACGAGAATGGTTTTGCACGAAAATCAGTACATTTGCATCCAGTACTCCACTCAACACTTATGAATAGACATCACTGCTGTCAAACATGAATTATGCCGTTGTTCAAGCTTATTACAACTTTAATTCTTAAAAGAACACTTGCCATGGTTTTGAGTTGTTGTAAGATACTGGTAGTGATTTATTTTAACTTGTTTAATAACGGTAAATCATGGATTGTTGTGTTATTTTAAATATTACAGGCAATGGTTTATCATGACCTTATACGGTAATGCTGCACTGTTGTCTAGATTGGCATAAAAGTATCAGAATATTCTATCCAGTACTGGATGCAAATGTACTGATTTTCGTGCAAAACCATTAAATTACTATATACATATACATTACCAGTTTCTCTCGTTTTAGTTTTTCCTGTATACATCTGAAGAAAGTCCTGATACTGCTTTGTTTCAAAGACTTGTAGTTTTGCTCAAGAATACATATTCATGCTTGCAAAAAATGACACAACTTCGTCATATAAACCAATAGATCATTCACCAGAATTGGCAAGTATATCACTGAACTTGTCCCAGGTGCAGAAGGGCAGGAGAACATTTGCTTTGACTCATGACCATGGTCTTTCAGGTAAGTGTTGACGCCATGCATTACTTCATGTAAAAAATGGTGGAAGGAACTTTTGCATCTACCTGTATTTAAAGATATACATGCAGTCAGTAGAATGTGGATATATTTATCATGGTTTATTAATTGATAGTAATGCAAGGCACACATTATCAGTGCCGTACCACTAAAGTTGTTGACTGAAGGCTGAAGAGAGAAAGAAAGATATAGTTAACGATCTATACACATGCACACATACACATATTTATTTCTAGTTACAGATATATTTACATGAATTTTCACTAGCCGCAAGTATGGCAGCTAATCGGGGCGGGTAGTGATATAATGTAATTAGGAGAGGGGGATAATAGAAATGACTGAATTACAAGATAAAGAACTTAATAAGTTAAATAATTGCAGGTTTACAAAGTTTCAAGCAGAACTGCATGCTGAAGCCAATTTATTTGCTTATGTAAAGTTAATCGGTAATATTGAAATCTCGCTAAAGTGCTAAATATAGGAATGAAATTGAGCACATAATTATATAACCACAAAAATTGAGATTATACAATCAATTGTAGGATGGTTTGGTTTCAATAGGCAATCTGTTTATTATCAAGGGCAGATCAATATGGTCATTTTCCTTCTGTAGAATTGTCATAAGTGTTTTGTTTAATTTGGTTTTGAAGGTATGTTTCCTTTGCGCACGGAAACTTGGAGAAATACTATTCCAGATAAAAGAACCAAATCGAGAAAATGAGCGTTTTTGGATTTCTAATCGTGAAGAATTGATGTAAAAATTCTTGTTCGCAGCTGCTCTCGTATTGTATCTATGAATCTCGCATGTTTTGGTAAATAATTCTTGAAGAGCAATTGGTGCAACTTCATTAGAAATATCATGTAACAAGTTAGCGGATTCTCGAATGTATAGCATGTTGATAGGGAGGGTGTTTGAAGAGATAAATAGAGGGATAGAGTGTTCACGATTGTCTTTAAAATAGATAAGTCTCAGCACATGTTTCTGGAGTTTGAGAAGTTTGTCCGTATATTTTTTGGCTGCATATCCCCATGCATCAACTCCATATGATAGATATGGCTGAATTAATGACTTATATATGTTCATTAAGGTATGGAATGGGACATAATGTCGGAGTTTTGCAATGATTCCAATATAACATTGTTAGAACAATAGCTGTTGCTTTCCTCTCACAGTGTCTGTGATTTGGGATAGGCTTGAGTTGATATAAGAAGTGGTGTTAACCCCATAGTGGCAGGGAAGTCTTTCTTTGTCTTCGACAAGTAAAATTGTCTGGCGTAGCCGGGGTATATAAATACTTAAGTGATATCATAGGCGTTAATATAGGGTTAATTTATTAATGGAGTTGATTTGGCCATCGTATACAATGAATGCCTGTATAAAATAAACCAATGTTTATAATACAGCAATTAACCTTTATAATAAAGCCATGTTTATTATACAGTATATAGTACTTTCCACAGGTGGTAACACACGGGTTCACTGTGTGTGCATGACATTTATTGCAGTTACATGCAGGTTGCATCGCAGGCAGCCCAATCTCTGAATGTTCTATATATTTTGAATATTTATACGGAATATGTAACTGTTATAATATTTAATAACGAAATATTAGCAGTATATGTAAAAAAATATATCTAACTTGTTAATAGGATGCATTTGTTGTGTTTCTGAGTTTAGTTGATGCGATTGCCTAATATTGAACATTCAGAGATTGCTTATGTATAGAACATTCAGAGATTGGGCCGCCTGTGCACAAAATTTCATATACCTATATTTTGTAGTGACTGCACAACGTTTGGATATCAGTATAGTTTATAAAATTGGTACACTTTTGCGTACATGCATCTACTCAGTGGTGCTAAGAAAAGTGTTGTGGCAATAGTTACGCTTGAAGTATTGTAAATCTTAAAACAAACAATCTGAATAAATGGTTACTTTATACTTTATTAGTTAATTATGGGCACCTCTGTTTGTATTGCTCTAGAAAATGCCAGAAATTCAGTCCTAGAGCTTCAAAAATGTAAACATTTTCTGGGGGAGGACCCCCAGACCCCCCTATGACATTGCCAATCAATCACAAAAAGCTTTATTATAATTATTAGACTTCAGGAAAAGTTTAACATTGAAAATCAAATTTCACATAAAATCCTCCGACATCCCTTCCCTAAACGTCAAATGCTTCGCTACGTCCCTGATGATTGTATATTGAAACCGATTTCAGTTTTAAGACATCATTAGTCTGCTCTTCTAAATGGATACATGAAATCACTTATGGTTTGTGAAGTAATTTACCCGCCAAAAAGTAGCAGATCTAAAAACAAGAAATGCATATGATTTGTAAGAATGATATGTTCTATGTTCATGGGATATTTAGTACGAACGGGATGAAATTTAACGAAATTGAAGCATACTGGGGTTTTTGCTTGCATTTTTGACAAGTATGCAAAGAAATTTGCAACAGATACCAGGAGATAAGTTGGGTGGGGGCAAGGTTCTAGAACATTAACCTGATCCAGCCACTACCTGAACATGTTCAAAACTCCGACTACGCTGAATGACGGACAACAACAACCTGTCCGCGATAATTTCGCCCCTAGAGCCAATCTAAAATGTTTTTTAAAGACGGTGCCATTTCGTCTGGCAATAGTGAGATGAAAGAAGCAGCAAGTTGGTATTTATGTTGAGGAGAAGCACTTTCTTGAGTATATCAGACATCTTGAGAACTGCAAATTGTATCTATGACAAGAGAGAATTCCGGATTGTACTCCTTTGATTCCAATTTTTTGTTGGGGGGGCATTGAAAATTTTAGGAACTTGGAGGGGGGCATCGAAAATTTACCAATAGCCTCAACAAGGGGCCCTGTAAATTATGAGCTTTTTTCAAGACATCTTCATCCCCCCCCCCCCCTTGGCATAATAAATTACTTTCCCTAAGTGCACAAGAAGCAGTCTATATAGAATTAGGCCTTGTAATGAGAAAATCTTCTTGTCAAATTGTATTTATAAATACATCACCCCCAGAAGAAAGAGTTCGCTTGTTAAAACTGTTACAAGAGATCAATAAGATGGAAGATGATTCTGATGAGATTTATGCTTCTGGTCTAATAAAACGTTACATAAAACGACCAGCCAGCCTTGAAAATGTGTTGTATGCTGGATTGGGCTGTGTGGTATGACTCCACAGATAAACCATACATCAAACAATCTAATGAACTTGATATTGATAACTATCCACTTGAGACCAACCTGATGGATGATAATGATGACAATGAGGAAAAAGAAAGTTGTAAACAAAAGAATAAAAAAGATCTAAAGCCATAATTATTCGAATTGTGTGTTTTAACAAGGAACTTGATTCAGAAAAGCATTATCGTGAACTTATCATGTTGTTCACATCATGGAGAACCGAAAAAACTGACTTGATAGGAAATTATTCTTCTTACCAAGAACGCTATTGTACTAGTTAAAGCTATAATTGATGAACAAATGAAACAATATGCTATGTGTAGTGAAGACCTCGATGAAATTCAAGATCAATTCTTAATAACATCGAAAATAATGATGATAATTATGACCTTATTGCTCCAGGAACACAAAACATTGAGCTTCAAGATGAATCCAAAGGTATGCAAGACCTTCTTCATCCAGAATTCAATGAAAACTATGACCTATCTGGTGATTTTGGCATTCCTTCAACTGTATCTAATACTGAGCAGCTGATATTGCATGAAGAACAGGATGATGTTTACAGAGCAATATATGGTACAAAAACTAAATAATTATAAAGAACAAAAGGAATTTTTCTACCATGTTTTGCATCTTATTAAAACTTCAGATAATCCATTTTACTGTTTTCTTAGTGGAGGAGCTGGAGTTGGCAAGTGACATCTCACTTGTCTCAGTTGGCAAGTCACATCTCAAGATCATCAAGGCACTAAAATATGGAATTCTTTACATGAATCATATAAAGACTTGCCGATTTCTCAAATTAAATATAAACTTAGAATCGAATTTCTTGGAAAGTGTTGATTCAGATTCCAACTTTTTCTATATGTTATCAGGAGTTATGCAGTGCTCCTTTCTCGATTTTTTAAAATTTATTTGATATAGAACTATATTGTTAATTTTCATAATTTTTTTCGTCCTTTTTTGGTTCCCTGATATTTATATAGCCCTGTGGTTATTTCAGGGAGCCAGCTCCCTTTCAAATCTTCTCAAAAATTAGAAAACAATTAGTCACAGAACACAAAACATATTTTACTAATAATAATGCTAACAAATATAAATAATTTCTTTGTGTATATATAATTGCAATTTGAAAGGAGCAAATAAATCTTGTTTTGTCTTTATCAAGCAGCATTAAAGTATTATAATACTAGAGCAGGTGATAATTTCCATCAGCTGAAAAATATTAATGCTTGCACCAACTGGTAAAGCAGCTTACAACATTAAAGGTAACACAATACATATGCACTTGCAATACCTGCATGTCAATCTTTAAAGAATTACAAACCTCTGGATTCAAGCAGACTAAATACATTATGATGTCAACTTGGTGGTTTAAAACTAATATTTTTGGATGAGATCTCAATGGTCGGTAGTACAATGTTCAATGTTCAGATAAATAATAGGCTAAAAGATATCAAAGGAAGTAAAGACGACTTTGGCGGTATAATTAAGCATGGTTGTTGTTGGTGATTTATTTCAACTTGAACCTGCAATGCATAGGTATAGATTTAAGAATTTAGGCAACTCAGAATATACAGTTCTTGCTCCTAATAAATGGCAAGATAACTTCAATATGTTTGAATTGGAAGAAATTATGAGACAAAGGGAGAGCAAAGTGTTTGCTGAAATATTAAACAGACTTAGGGAAGGAAAGCACGCTGAGGATGATATTTTGAAACTAAAAGAAAGATTAATAAAACAAAATAGCATCCAATATCCCATGGATGTAAGCAGGGTAACAACAATTGAAGGTTTATTTATAACTGACCCATGTGAAGATAAAATAGCTGTCAATTCTCATGTAACAGCAGAAATGGAATATTTGAGAAATGAACACACACTGAAACTAAGTGTTACTCCTATTTATAAGACAGACCAAATCTCATTCAAATTGTGCTATCTAAATGCATGGTCGTTGCATAAACACATGATTTTAATTTTACAAATACTGACATCAATGTTTTTTCTGAAACTCGATGTATGAGGTCTGATAATGATAATATGTATGATATTGATGGTTACACCTTGTTCAGAAATGATGATCACTCTTTGACTACCAGACCTTTTGGTGGCATGGCAGTGTTTGGCAGAGTCGAGTTCTTACCTGGATATCCATGTTGTCCTAATATTAATGGCATCGAAATAACCATTATGAAAACAATGATTCTTCCACATGTTAGTATAATTGGTATATATCCCTCACCCAGAATTCCACTACAGCAATTGTGTGTAGCATTAAATGAAGTTTTGAGATTTTGTACTTCTCAATTTAACATTTTCACAGGTGATTTTAATATCAATTGATTGGATGAAACCAGTAGAGGGCCTTTATGTAGCTTTTTTTTTTTATCAATAATCACAACTATAAGCAATTGGTGTCTGTCACTACAGACAATCAGACGTCAATAGATCATCTCTATACCAATCTACCAGAGTCGCAATCTGGTTCACACATTTTAGAAACATATTTCTCAGACCATAGGGCAGTTTGTAACTTAATTAATTGTTTTCGTTGAATCGGATTTGGCAAAGTGGTGGTAGTAATACTTCAGTATGTTGTACAAATGAGAGTTAAAACAAACCTTTTGCAAACAGTTTTTAAATGCCAACAACAGAATCACCAGGTAAGCAGGTTTTCTGATGTTATTCTTCCCCTCTTCCCATTACCCTATTTCCTTTTATAGTGATCCATGTTCTGCCATTGTCATATCTAATGTGAAATAATGTTTTTTTTGTTTATAGATTAATGCAGCAATGATGAATAAATGCACTGTATAATGAATTGATAAATAATTATGTCAGAAAAGCTCACTTGCAAAACAACATCAAAAAGACTGGTATTGTTACAAGACAAGAACTTGACATCTACAGTAATCATATATCATATGGATGGATCTGTCATATAATGCACAAAACTGAACTTTTGTTATCTACTGTTATTTGGATTTTCTTCCACAACTCAATTTATTATATGGATCTGCTTTCATGTGTTATATACTATACAATCACGTCTGTTATTAACTATATGTGGGAACTGGAATTGGATTAAACACTAGATTCTCAAAAAGTTTTCCAGTGACATGTGACCTATTTGCTACTCTGTGTTCCTGGAATAACTAATTTGTGTTTCTCACCCAAGGCAATTTGACAATCACTGTGCTCCTTTAACAAACAACAACACAATATTTGCTTCATTAAAGTATAATAAAGTTTTACAAGCTTTCAAAATTGTGTGATTATCGTTTGACAACATCTGCCATCATCACTACATCCATCTACAGTTTTGTTGATCTTATTAGCTGCACAATAAGAAGATTGTGAACCACAAAAAGACTATTTATGAAAAAAGACCATTTATGAGAAAAGACATCGCTATTTATGTGTATCAGCAATAATGACATTCCGAAACTAATGAAACCTTTCCTACAGTTATCGAATTATTATCTGCAAATGGAACATACAGACTATTTTATTCAGTACTAAAATATAACCTTGTTGAACAATTATAAATTATAAAAACCTTCTTGTACTCTATGTAATAATTGGATTAATCGAAAATATATTCTTTCAAAAAAGCTTTCTATTCTTTACAGGTCAATTGTATATTTTGGCATGAAATATGAATACAACTAATATAAACTCAAATATTAGGCAATAGACAAAATTCGCCTCCACAACAATTACATGTAACTTGACCAATTCAGACCAAAAGCGATTAACAAATTCTTTCTTGTTATGACGTGTGCTCTGAAATAGTCAGTTTGTAATTGTCACGCAAACAAAAGTTGTCTATATTACTATAACAATGTTAATAAGTCGACCCTTTAATTGTGGCCCTATACCACTATGAGCAGATACATGAACGCGTACCTATTCTTACACTGGTTGGGTACGCTGTTACATATTACACTTGAAGTGTAAGAGATGGAACCAATGCACGGCCAGTGTTCTTTACTAACTTGGGTGAAACCTTATCTGGACCACATGCCTTTTCAGGTTTGAGATTTAGCACTCCTTGTAACACACTCGTTAGGCAGGTTGATATCATAGATATCTTATATACACTAGATAGCGCATCTCTTTTAGTAAAATTGAAGCCAAGAATATTCCAGCGGTTATCCCCATTTGAATAGATGGCGGCCATGTTGGAGTTTCCCACTCGCTAATAAACGCTTAAGAAACAACAATAACTTTCATAATTTGAATAGTTTGAAAATGTATTTGGAATAGGTTTAACTTAATGTTTAAGTTCCCTGTTTGAGAAATAGAAAACGTACGAGTCTTCTCATTTCATGGGAATATCCTGAGTCTGCAATCACGGCTTCAATTTTTGAATTGCAGAATAATTAGATGCACTATCTAGTGTATATAAGATATCTATGGTTGATATCCATAACTGTGGGCATAACACTGTTGATGGTAGTGGAGAAAGTTGGGTATTCTACAGTGGGAGTGTATCAGCCAGTTTTTCACCAATTGTTGAAAAATGTTCATTAAATAACTCGGGTTTCTCTTGATCAGATGTTATGATTTTGCCATCTAGTCCTTTAATACCAAGTATTGGTTTACTCGACAGTTTATTCCGTAGCAGTTTTCAGCAATCTCCAGTTTGACTTCCAACCCTTTACTTCATTGAACATGTCCATGTAGTATTTAGTTTTGGAAAGTCTTACTTCGCATTTTACTCTTTCTCAATGTGTATTATTCTGCAAACAACTCTGGGTTTTGCGATCTTTTGGCTCTCAAGAACGTTTTGTATCTGTGGTTCATCAGATGGCGAATTTGTGGGGTGATCCATGGCAAGGAGTTCTGTCTTACCTTGACTTGTCCGTAAGGCACATGTCTTTCACAGATGTTTTTGTACCCACGCCCAGTAAACATTGTCTGTATCATCAAACACACAGACCAAGGTGCTTCTTCGACATCTTTCCGAAAATATTCCGAGTTGAACTTACTGTAGGTATGTGCATTGATAATCTTTGGTGGAGGTCTTTTTACCTTGGTTGCTAATGAAACATACACTAACATGTGATCGAAAATTCCTAACTCCAAACATTTTGTTTCTATAATCTTTTCTGGTGTACCGGAAATTATATGGTCAATGAGGGTATAATCTTTTCTGGTATACCAGAAATTATATGGTCAATGAGGGTTGATGATGTTGCTGTAACTTTAGTTGGCTGATTGTTCATTACAGAGTAGTTAAAATGTTGTAATGTCCGGAGTAGTTTTTTTATCTTGTGTTGATACAATTTCACTGTTTTTCGAACAAGTTATATCAGCATTTAGATCACCAATGATTAACACATTTCTGAATTTACTCCACACTTTTTCCAAAACCGTATAAAATCTGTTGAAGAACTTGTAGTCCGACGGAGGTCTATAGACACAGAATTTTTGTATAAAGAGAAATTGGTGGGGTATTCTGCTTTTAACTCCCGATATTTTAAAGTTTGTTTGTCTTGTATTGTGTAAAGGGTCGCTGTAATTGGCGGAAGCTGTAGCATATACCCAGCCATGTCAATGTATGTATCGTTTATGTTAATGTATGTATAGCAAGTGATTTTAAGTTGATTTGGCAAAGCCTAATAAATAAATAAATAAGACAGTTCCTAGTATAGTTGAGGTCGAGTTAACTGTGAGTTTAAGCCATATTCCTTCTATTTTGCTGCGTGTCTCTCGAGATTTAAGTCGTGAGCAACAAATGTTATTTGAAACATAACGTAACCTCCTCTGGGGCCATTATCTCTGTCCTTTCGAGCTATTTTATAACTCGCAATATTCAATTGTTGGTTAGAAATCTTTGCTTCAAGGTGTGACTCAGTTATTGACAGCACATCAAAACAGCATATTTTCAGCAGTAATTTAATTTCATCTAGTTTGTTCCGGAGACAACAATATTGATGTGTGCAATTCGTAGGTTGGTTGACAAGTTGTCTAACGAATGAACAAACTGTTCTAAATAATCTTTGCAACTGTCAACGTTTTGCGTACTAGGGCAGGCATTTGGCTCAATGTCACCAGGGAGTAACAGATTTTGCCTTGAAGCAACAGAATTTGAATATATGCAATACGACTATATGACTTCCTTTTTGCAAAATTACCTTAGAGTTTTGTTCTCGAATTCAGACAGTTTATTTGATAGAGTTGCTGCAATTTTGATAAAACTTATACAGGGTGTCTAAAAAAAACGCTATGGAAATTCAATAGGCTGTCGTGCATCATAAACATGGCTAAACAATTCAATTTTTACATAGGACGAAAGAACAATTATTTAGCTTTTTAAAGGTAGGTTACAGTTCCTTCTGCGCATGCGCAGGTTTTGTTTACGTTTTTTGTTTTGATCCACATTAATTATATAAGATGAAGTATATGACGAGTTCAAAATAACATTCTACATAATTTGTGACCGAGGAGTGCAATGTTTGACATTACTTCGCTTCATTTCTTGTACATTTCTACACTGGAAATTTTGTACACAATAACACAATCTTATACTGTAGCTGTTTAACTGTAAATATCGCTAATAAAGAGGCCGCTTTGAATCTTGTGTGGGACTTGCTATATCAATAGCTGGGGCTGTGAACTGAAATCCCGAAGGTGTGAGTTCACATAATTTGTGTTTACCTTTGGAGTGTCTCATCATGAAAATAGTTAATGTGGTATCAATCCCTCGAAACATGTTGCCAGTGTTGTTGTTGTCATTATGACAGAAGCGCTTGGGGAAAGCTTTTCGCTTGATGAAATTCGAAACAAGTTGGATTGAGAATTTGGCTGCAGTTCCTGTCTTAGTGGCAAAGCCAAACCCAAGGGCGAAATATTTGACCGTGCAAAATCAAGCTCGTGCGCACTATGGATATGATTTCGTTATAAACAACAGAAGAGTTCAATAGAGCTACAGTGACGAGAGTACGAGACGCTAAGATTTATATATTCATTTTTTTTGTTATAAAAATGTATGTTTTGAAATTATGAACTGGAAGTATGAATTCATTGATATTACTCTCTTTTAAAAGTCAATTTTTAAACCTTACACCAAAGTGTGTTTAGTTAATTGAATTACGAATCAAATTTTATAATTGCTGACTTTCTAACAGCTATCAGCACCAAAAAATTCTTACTTTTGCTGAATTAACGTCGGCAAAAATTTGCTGACCTGGAAGGTTGATAGGTCGGCATTTTTCGAGGGCTGATTTAGCTGCTTTGATTAAAATATACTTCGATCAGAGAAACTTTTTTATGTGTTTCTATTAAGTAAGCACAAGTTGTCCATGAAAAGACAGTCAAATACAGTAAAGCACAGTCAAGTAGATTAATCCCCGAGCCAACGGCGCTAAGCGCTGTGCGAGGGTACTAATCCCCCCGGCTATTTACACCCGGGGAAACGAAAGCATTAGCGAAGTCTAAAGTTCATCAAATATCGCGGGCGTGGGTCACCAACCGTGGGTGGTCATCCTCACTGATCTCAAAAATATGGCGGACTGTCATGAATAGCAAACACTGTGATTGGTCCAATTTAAAGTTTGCATTATAACGACTGCATGACGACAGCGAAATAGCAAACATTTCTTTATTTGATGATTGATAAATTTCTTGCAAATATATTTCATTTTTGCTTGCATTTTTGCAAGATTTTGTAAATTTCAAGAAAGAAATGGCGAAAGAATCGGCTAAAAAAAGGGAGCCGACGTTAACAAAGGTAAGTTTGTTTTAAATATTGATTTTATAATTGCTTTAAAACCTGACGGCCTTTGCGTATATGAAACAACTAAACAAGACAGCATGTCGGGTCCCATTTCAGTGTATCTCTAATATTGATTCCCTTTTTTATTATATTGAATTTTTTTTAAATAAAAAAGAAAGCAAAGTTATTTACATGCTAGAATTTGAAATCATTTTATTGCAAACTCAAAGTTTATCGATAAAGCCATTTAATTAAAGAATAAACTTTAAAGGCAGTTTAGTTTTATAAAGAACACTTTAAAACGTTTTGCGAAGCGTTTGTGGTTGAATTTTACCTTAACTTGAAGCTTATATTACGTATAATATCATACCTAACATATATATGTTCGGAAATTGATAATTTTGTAATTAAAAGTGATATTTTTAGGCGATTTTTCATTTGTAAGAATATTCTTAAAAAATTATCGTGTTACCATGGCAACTACTTTAGATACTTCATGTTCGGAAAATACAAGCAAGGCGAGGGTTTCTGCATGCATGTATTTTCTAGTTTATATCATTTATCACTGTGACAAAAAACACTACATAAATAGCCATCCAAAACATGTTGACTCCAAATTGCTCATTAACACTTTTTCATTGACAACTCCTACTCACGAGTATCATATCTCACAAGTATCATATCTATATCATGGGTTTCAGTTTGTAAATAAAAGAGATAGAACAGTTCGTATGTAATGATAGTGTATAAATTAAAATAAAGAGAATTTTATAGTCATTATTATTAAAACCTTGATTGATGGGCTTCAACAAGCGATTTCACTGAAGGATCCACAGTGAAGGGAGTGAATAGCAGCTATGCCTATGTTGGGTGAAATGTCCTATCCTTCTTGTATTCTTTTCTTGAAAACCTTTAGTAGAAGCTTGAGGATGTAGGTATATCATGGGGAAACGCAGACAGAAATGGCACGCTCTCCATCGAGGAAAACAATAAAGTAGATACACTTTGATACAATTTGGAAGCATCCCTGCTAGCGTGGTATTCTTTCCAACTTGTCATGTTGCTTCAAAAACTCGTTATTTGACGGAGTGTCGCTCAAAAAATGAAAAAAGCTCAATATATTTTGGAAACTTCTAGCTTCACTCCTTCGCTTGCAAAAAAAACAACGCGCGTGTTATTGCCAGAAATGAGACTGGATCGAGTATAAACCGAGATGCCCAACTTCCAGTGGAGTCCCCAGGCAAAAACAATCACAGACATGCGCAGAAGGGACTGTAACCTACCTTTAATGATACTCTTTTTAAATCGTAACAAGGAGAAATGGCCACATACTCGCCAAATAAAAATTGCTGGTCGAAATCACATTCTTCCACCGTTGGGAGTTGCAAGGAAAACGAACAATAAACAATTCCCAAGAGGGAATTAAAATTGAATGTTAAATTATCTCAAATAAGCTCAACTCGTGCATCTTTGTCTCAGTGAGACCATAAGAACGTCCATTATTGCATTAAACATGGTTCCATTAACCACTAAACAGAGAACATTCGTAATCAATATGTTTTACTAAACAAGTACCTTGCAGAAGGCTTGCGTTGCTTTTGGATTAACTTTGCATAATTAATGTATTTTCAATTCCCAATGGTGGAAGAATGTGATTTCGACCGACAATTTTTATTTGACGAGTATGTGGCCATTTCTCATTGTTACGGTTTAAGAAAGGTATCATAGAAAAGCTAAATAACAGCTCTTTCGTCCTATGTACAAATTGAATTGTTTAGTTAAGTTTGTGATGCACAACAGTCTGTTGAACTTCTGTAGCGTTTTTTTTGAGACACCCTGTATAGTGTTGCTAGAAAGTTCTTCAGGCACTATTAAAACACAGAATGTAACTAGAAAGCCAAGTACCATTAATTTATTTGATAGCTTGTGCCCAGTCCCTCTTTTTCTCATCCACACGATTGATGTCCGATGGTTGATGCCTGTGTCATGATGTTTGTGTGCGTGTCCATTATTTACTTGTGTGTGCAAACAATTGCGGAAAAGTAACTGTTTTACGTAAGCATACTGAAGAACCAAAAACAAACAAATTCTCGAAACATAAACACATTTTTCAAAGGTACTTTTCCAATAAACAGTAAAACACAAAGATATCCAGTACACCCATAGACACTTTACACACCAGATTCAACAATATTTTTTACACACAAATACCTTGCGATCTTTCAGACGATCACCCTTAACTTTGTTCCCGATGGCATCCTCATATAGGGCTTTAGTCTATTAAGTTTTTCTTCGAAAGAAATTGACTTGTTAACTAGCGTAAACAAATATAGTCAAATAACATCGCTCTAAAGTTCCTATCAAATTGTGCAACTGTAGCTGACTGTAGTGCATTGCAGCACTGTGATTGGTTTGCTTCATCTGACTGTAGCAAAAATGTTAAATTTAGTAACTCGTTCCCCCGCTGACTGTAGCATTTTGATGTAAGACCCCCAGTTGACTGTAGCATTTTGACATCATAAATCATTATATTTAGACCACTTTTCTCAATGCTTTTTGAACGATGTTTAAAAAGTTTAGGTGATTTCCCCTAAAACGGGCGTTGTTTCGGGCAAAATTCAGGTTAAGATAAGCACTTAAAAACGTACTTAATATTCGTAGCTCACAAAATACATACGGACATCTGGTCGAAGCTGCGAAAGTTAATTTTTTTGAGATAGAGAAAACTTCTGGAAAACTTCTATAGAATTTTTACTATCACCACATTAATTAAAAACAATTTTGCAGGAAAATCTGACTGTGGCATTTGCTACAGTTGCTACAGTCTGGATCCGCTGCTGGTTTGACAACATTGGCATCTTTGACATGGCCATTCCGTTCCAGAAATGCAATGACCCCAGGATTAATAAGGTGCTCACAGTCTGGAACTGATTGCCTGTTCTTTCCTGTGAGTGCCTCATATGTTGAGCCTTTTGTGGGGTGATGCAAAGCATCTCTGAAATGCTGTAAATCAATGCCAGAGATATGACCTCCATGAGGATGTGACACAATGCGTTTCAGAAGATGATTGTGGTCTTCTGAATGGTGGATTCGTTCTCCATTTATGTCTTTCTCAGGCTGGTACAAATTCTTGCTAAAGTCAGCTGGATCAGTGACGTGATGCTTAAGATCATCTATCCTTTTCCGGTAGAGAAATATTGCCAATATTGGTTTTAAAATTTCTCCAGTTGTTTCAGGTCTTCCTATAAATTTCACATGGAAACAAATAGTTTACTAACATACAACCATAACAAAGAAATTGACAGCCAAAGCCTAATTGATCTTGTACATGCCTTAATGAAGAATGAATTTGAAAAAAACATGACTGCTAAACTTGTTATGATGTAAAAATTATGTACCTTACAAAATTATGTAAATTATGTACCTTTTACCCAAGGATGTGGATCATGCATAAATGGAAACAACTTTCTTCTCAAAATGTATATTGCCCGATCAAATGACACTGGTTCTCTTCCATCTTTCATGTAATCATTCAGCCATATTTCTTCTTCCAGAGGGACAGCTGGATTGTGAGATAATGGTTGTCCTGCCAAAATAAAAAGAAATGTCAGAAAGCAGCATTTTGTAATATATTTCACATTCATATTTACAAAATGTGTTCTAATTTCTCCCCAGTCAGGCGAAGACATAGTAAAAAATGAAATGTGGACATTGCAGCTCAAATATCAAAATACATTAATTAGCAAATAGTTGGTCAATACTTGGCCCCAGCCTACCCCCAGGGGATTATTAATCTGTGGCTCATTTCCTCTTGATCAGTAAATTCTTCCCAGTGATTCTAAAATTTATTCACAAGACTGTTCAACGCAGCAAACAGCAATGGCTTCAATTATCATCTCAATGCCATTAAAAAAATTCTTTATAAGATCTTTAGGATCAGTTGTTTTCAGGGTTTCCAACTTATATGTAGCTGTCAATGTATGTAGCCTTTTGAGAAATTCTGCATATTCTTCTTTTAGATGATCTACTGGTACTGCCTGCAGGGATCTAATACGGGCCTCTTTGACTGCTTCAATGAATAAAGGGAAGTTTGTTGCAGCTACCTCGATATTACCTCCATCTGCTTGATGTAGCTTAATACTCAATGCAGGCAAGTCAAGAACATGTTTTGTTGCATTGATGACAGTTATTGATTCCTGGTCATACACTTCTGATTTAGGCCAGTGTGTATTTCTTCCAATAAGGGGCCAGTTGTATCATAGGCGTTTTTATCCGGCTATCCCCTGGATAAAATTTAAACGCTTGAGAAATTATGTTGTATCGAGCACATTTAGCACGGTGGGCATAAAAGACAGCGAATTTGGCCAAGTACATATAACTTTCTCTCGTTAGTTTGGAATATCACAAAACTCCCTCACAGGATAGAACTTAACATTCCTAAAATTCGTATGTTTTTTGTTTTTCGATTTTGTTACATTTTGGCGGGAAAATGACGTGCCAACTTTGGCGCCAAAAAATTAAACACGAGCTAAGAACATGCTAGTAACTTTTTCGAAAAGATTGTCCTATAAGGATCTCAAAACTGTAAAAACATTAAAAATACAACAAGGCAGTGCGAAGATATGACGATTCAAAGTTCTATTTTTACTGAAAAATCAGCCATTTTGTTACTAAAAATAGATTTTTTTCGAACTTTGAATCGCCATATCTTCACACTGCCTTGTTGTATTTTTAATGTTTTTACAATTTTGAGACCCTTATAGGGCAATCTTTTCGAAAAAGTTACTAGCATGTTCTTAGCTTGTGTTTATTTTTTTTGCGCCAAAGTTGGCACGTCATTTTCCCGCCAAAATGTGACAAAATCGAAAAACAAAAAACATACGATTTTTAGGAATGTTAACTCAATTCGATCCGCCAATATTAATTTCCGACGTATATGACGGGAAGATTAAATATTAAAGAACTTCGCGAGTATTTGCAGTAGACATACGAAAATACCACCAAAAAATTCCGCTTGATCGATACTATATATTCAGAAATATTCATATAATTTTATTGTTTCTCGCTCAATTTCAAGCGAATTTCTTACCTTGAAATGATCAATGCGGTGAAATTTATGCAAATGACACATTATCAATTTTGCTGTTGCATTTTGAATGTTCCGCCTGATTCAAATGCTCGTCTTTTTGCTTCTTTTCCACGTATAATAATAACAAATATACCAAAAGAATCGCCATCTTCCATTCTATAGCTCGGAGCAGTCTCGGGAAATTGCGAAATAATCTAAGCCTATTATGGCAATTCTCGTGATCGGAAAGTGTTCGGCCAACTTCGGACGCCAAATTCTTGGTAAAGCATTACAGTTTCCTGGTAAAAGACTGCAGGAATCACTTCCGGAGTGTTTGTTTACCCTAGATACGGATTTTGATTGGCTTAGGCAGAAAAACAAATCTTTTAGAGCAATTTTCCTGATTATCGCGCACGGGAACGCACGAGCGTTGAAATGTATTGTGTTGTAGTTTTGTTTGAATCGCATTCTGAAGACGTTTTTGGCTTTATTTTGCAAACTGATAGTGCTAGTAATGATGGAATGTCTTCGTATGAAGACAAGTATCTCAACCTGGCATTGGGAGTCGTGTCTGGAGTTTCAAGGCAAGTATTTGTATCATTTCTAGACAATTTCAATGTTTTGCCGTTGCCATGGCGTTGTAAATTTATTTGTATTTAGTATAGCTTCACTAGTACGACCAAGTATGTCCTCATATCGCTTTTTGTGTTGAAATAATCGTTTCATACTGAAATTGACAAATATAAATGGTATTTATTTATATTGTTGACGAAAATTTATGGTGTTTTAGGCATAAAAATCTCTGATTCCTAGGCGAAGTAAAATGAGCCTTGAGCACATGTTTGGTTGTTTGTTACATACATAATAGCCAAGTATTCATACTTATATCTTACTAGTTGGCTCTTTTATAATTTTATATGGCACCATGTCTATAAAAGTTTTTATTCGCACTGATGAATATATTGATCCTGTTCCTATCTGCTGTTCCTGTTTCATAGCCTCAGGGAAGTAGAGTTCTGATGAGTCATGAGAACCCCACTCACCAACCCAGAGGGAAGGTAGGGGGATGAGTAGAGGTAGAGGGAAGCCCAGCCATTAGGACCTAAGGTTTCGAAAGCTCCCCTGTCTTGCATCCCCACTAGGCCCCATAGTACATGACGGATATGATGATCCTGACGCCAGGAATGTTCTCCCAGATTTTGCTCCTCACTGACATGTCCGGGATCCATTTCGATCAACTGTGAGCTTGAGTTCATTTGGCTCAATGAACTGTGAGCTTGAGTTCATTCGACTCTTTTTTACTAAGGGAATGCTTCAGGAGGTAGTTTCCTGGCCATACCAATACATATGCCCACATACAAATAACTCAAAAGTTAT
>CACRXK020008672.1:0-20385 GCA_902702795.2 Paramuricea clavata | reverse complement strand
TATTACTTGAAGGCGTGGCATTGTATTGTAAATTAAAATCATAATTACTACGACGTAATGCATTCTCGTAGGTTGGTGCTGATGAATTGAAGGTTTGCTGATCAGAGGATAAATTTGATATACGGTGATTTATTGGTTTAGGTAGTTGTTTAATTATGGTTGGTGGGTGGTTCGAGCGACTGTCAATGTAAATGGGTTCATTATTGGGTTTTCTATATGGTTGGTAGCGTTCCTCTGCAAGGTTGAATGTGACGTCTAGAAAGTTGACAGATTGGTGGTTTACTTGGGCCGTAATTTTCAAGTTGAACTGTTCGAATAATGTATGCAACTTTTTCCGTACCTTATCAGCAATGCGCCCGCTCTTTCCTTTGATTAAAACAAGTCCGTCATCCCGATACAAACCAACACGTTCTTTCCCAAACTCATTGGTAAGGACATTTAGCATATATAAGCCGACAAGATCATATATTTCAGCGCCGTCATTATTTTTTTTTTATTTTTATGCAGATATCGGATGCTGATTTTAAAATCTCGCGACAAAAATCTACTCAACAAAAGATCGGAAATCTTCTCGAAGTGCGTGCATCAGAAACAATTTTTAGCGGGAAATGTAGTCTGCGCGCGTGTAAGCAACATCAACAATCCTCGCGCGCGCGCGCAGTCACGCCATCAAACAACGAAAATCAAACGGTATTTGAGAACAATGTCTCCTGATGATCGCAGTGATGCGTGAAACTCGGAGTAGAGACAAAAAAACATTTTAAGTAAGAATAGTAATTATATATATATATATATATATATATATATATATATATATATATATATATATATATATATATATATATATATATATATATATATATATATATATTTACCTAGCGGGTGTCCCAAAAAAACTTGCGGTGTTTGATTTCATGTAAGGTAAAAACTATGCTGAAATCTATTACACACAAATACGTTTTATTGTATTAAGGAAAGGCTATCTTAGATATTCATATACAGACCTAAAAATTTCATGTAATATTACGTGAGATACAAACGTTTGAATGTGGCGCACGCTTTAAAAATGAGTAAAAAAATCGAGAAACATGGCTGATCAAATTTATATGAAAACAAATTGCCATTTTCCACAAAAATTAACAATTTCAATTTCAGCATTTCAACTCAACTTTCATTTCGAGGAATGTCCTATTATAAGTTAACCTTTCGTGTTTCTTGGGAAGCGAAATAAGCATGAAACATTTAAAAACGTTCGAAAGCATATTTGACGTCCTTTGAGAGTTCGTATTACAAGGTTGGTCGTCGTTCGCCTTTCGAATATGCCTCGATTAACAAAAGATCATAGAGTTTGCTGTTTGGGTTTTATGGTTTCCCGTGCACGACATTGAGTCATTGTATATACGTGCAAGAGGACATGATGAATGAATCAATGTTTATCCAACAATTATGTTTTTCATTCGTTCTTTTGGCCACAATAAAACTAAATAATCAAGTTTAACCAAATAATATTTGATAGGCAATTTTATGCAAATTTTTAACATTGTCAAATAATAATGCTTATTCGATTTAAAACATCAATAGCTCAGCAAATATTGCACGGGTATTCAAATGCTGTATATGAAAATCTAAGTTAGGCCTTTCTGCATACCATATATTGCATACGCGCAATAGCTTTTGTAGTTTTTATGTTACATTAAATCAAACAGCGCAAGTTTGTTGGGGGACACCCGGTATAAATATATATATGTCTTGTATTGAGCGCTCTTTATTCTTAAAAAACGGGAAATTACTTTATGAAATTATATATATATATATATATATATAAATATATATATATATATATATATATATAAGAGTTACTTTCATCCTGCTCATCAGCACTACACTGATGAGGCCCATAAGGCCGAAACGGTACCGTCTGTAGTTAGATATCGCTCTATGGCCTTTAGGTCATATTGAGCGCTCTACAGGATGAGCCATGCCGCTTACGCATTGCGCACGCTCACTGCTTGCAGTTTGAGCGCTCTGGCATGGTTTTGATGTCCCACAATCGCGAGGCATCAAAGGTAACTATAAATAAGAGTTACTTTCATCCTGCTCATCAGCACTACACTGATGAGGCCCATTAGGCCGAAACGGTACCGTCTGTAGTTAGATATCGCTCTATGGCCTTTAGGTCATATTGAGCGCTCTACAGGATGAGCCATGCCGCTTACGCATTGCGCACGTTCACTGCTTGCAGTTTGAGCGCTCTGGCATGGTTTTGATATCCCACAATCGTGAGGCATCAAAGGTAACTATAAATAAGAGTTACTTTCATCCTGCTCATCAGCACTACACTGATGAGGCCCATTAGGCCGAAACGGTACTGTCTGTAGTTATATATATATATATATGTATATATATATATATATATATATATATATATATATATATATATATATATATATATATATATATATATATATATATATATATATATATATATGTACATCACTCTCGATCTAGATAGAGATATATTCTGCCCGTACATAAAACCCAACGACCGTCCACTTTATATAAGTGCCCATTCAATCCACCCACCTCCAATCATTTGGCAACTACCGGAGGCTGTCAACCGCCGCATCTCCAAGCTATCCCACAACAAGGAAGCATTCAACAATGCAAAACCGTGCTATGAAGAAGCGTTACACGCTAGCGGGTTTAACCACCGAATGTCCTATGAAACTAGCACAAACACCAACAGAAGGAACCGAAGGCGGAAAATCATCTGGTATAACCCGCCTTTTAACAAATACCTTAAGACCAACATCGGAAACAAATTTTTATCCTTCGTTGAAAAACACTTCCCAAAAGACCATCGCCTACACAAAAGTTTCAATAAAAGCACCATAAAAGTGAGCTATTCCTGCACCCAGAACATGGCTAACATAATTAAATCCCACAACAATACGACACTTAACCCGCGAAACAAGGACACGCACGAGAACTGCAACTGCAATACAAAAGAACAATGCCCACTTCAAAACAAATGTCTCGTCACAAACATCGTATATAAAGCCCATATAACCACGAATGACGACCCTCAAGGGAGAAATTACATCAGTCTAACTGAGGGAACATTCAAAAAACGTTTTACTCAACACAAGAGCTCTTTCAACAACATCGATTACAGCAACAAAACATCATTGTCAAAGTATGTATGAAGTCTAAAGAACGAAGGAAAAGAATACAAAATCTGTTGGCCAAGCATTGACACAGCAAAGGCTTACAACAACGGATCCAACAAATGCGGGTTATGCCTCTGTAAAAGGCTAGCCATCTTGAAACGACGAAACGCACGCCTTTTGAACACACGAGACGAACTTATCTCCAAGTGTAGATATGAATTGAAAACAAATTTTACATACAAAATTATAAGAACGAGATAACATAAATAATTTGCTCGAGAGGTTTTAACAACTATACGCATCGGATTTAAGTAGGTTTTGAATTAATTTACTAAGTTTTAAATTTTAAATCAGTTTTAGTTGAACACTCGGACAGGTTCCAATAGGTTTTGTTTAGATTAATTTTATGTAATTAGCACAGTAGCTTGGTATATAAAGCTCGTGTGCACCATAATCCATTGCTGTCTGACGATCGGTAATACGTGAAACTTAAGTAGCAGCACATTAACATTTTTTAATTTTTTTGTTTTTATTTTTTTCATTTTGAACAATATATTAAGCTCTGCGAATTATCCGCATTGAGCACTGTACTTGTTTTGGCTCTAATAAAATACATAAAGATATTACTCGACTGTGATTGGTTGATTTCAATGCAGTTAATCCCAAACAGCAGTGCAATTTTCTGTAATCACAGTGCAATTTTCTGTAATCACAGTGCAATTTTTTGTAATCACAGTGCAATTTTCTGTAATCACAGTGCAAAAATCTGTAACAAACTGATCTGATTGGTGAAAAACATTGTGATGATTAAATCAACCAATCAGTTTAAATTAAAGCAATTTAGTTTAAAGAAGTAACGGTCACAGATTGCTTCAAAACAAAACAAACATGGCGCCGCGCTACAGTGAAGTAAAAGTTGCTTTCGCGTGAAAAAAATGGCTTTTATCTGTATTTTTAAATGGAAAAGCATTTACCTTAAACAAGACTGACAACAATTACATAATTGAGTGGAATTTTCAAGCTGTTAGCGTTGCATAATGTGATATAACAAAGCCAGGAAAAGTTTGCCGGTGGAATGTTCGCTATAAACGCGTAAGTTAAAACTACAATTGTTTCGAACATTTTTATGTAAATTATTAATAAGTAATAGTATGGTTTCTCGTGAAATTTGGATAAACATGCACAGGAAACTCTTTAGATCCCAGCAATTACAGAGGAATCTGCGTATCTAGCTGTATGGGCAAATTATTCTGCTCAATTTTGAATACTAGATTAGCATGTTATACTAAAGAAAAGAAATCAATACACCCTACGCAAATAGGATTTAATTCTGGAAACAGAACAGCAGACCACATTCTCACACTAAAAACATTACATGGTAAATATGTAAAACAAAGTGAGAATGGAAAGATATATGCATGTTTTGTTGATTTTAAAAAAGCATTTGACTCAATCTGGCATAAAGGCTTATATTTAAAACTACTTGAAAACGAAATAGGAGGACGCTTTTACGAACTAATTAAAAACATGTACTCGAAATCAAAATGTGTCATGAAACTATCAGACTATAGAACATCATTTTTCCAATATAAGAAAGGCGTACGTCAAGGTTGTATATTAAGCCCATTATTATTTAATATTTATATTAATGAATTACCACAACTTTTCGAAAAAACACAATCAGATCCTTTAGTATTCCCATGAAATGGAACCGAAATAAATAGCCTTTTATATGCTGATGATCTTATCATCCTATCACGATCTAAATCAGGACTTCAAAACTGCTTGAATATACTTCATAATTGGTGCAAAAAATGGCTAATGGAAGTAAATATGAAAAAAAACAAAAATCATGATCTTCCAAAAACATAACTCTAAAATTCCAAAACTGAATTTTTCTATTGGTAACAATACTGTTGAAATTACTAAAGAATATACTTATCTTGGCCTTAAATTAGAACCAAATGGCAAATTTAAACTCACACAAAAGCAACTTAGTGAAAAGGCATTACACGCTTTACACAAAATTCGCAGACAACTTGACATTAGTTCACTATCACCCAAGACAGCTATCAAAATTTTTAATGGAGTTATCTCGCCCATTCTATTATATAACTCTGAAGTTTGGGGAGCATACCAAAAAAATGACTACAATAAGTGGGACAATTCACAAACAGAAAAAGCCCACCTAAGGTTCTGCAAGCTATATCTGGGAGTAAACAGAAAGGCTACCAATACAGCTTGCAGAGCAGAACTAGGAAAATTTCCGCTTTTAATCACAATACAAAAAAACATAATCAACTACCTAAAACACATCCTCGAACTACCTGATACAACAATTGTAAAACAGGCCTTATTTGTTTCGAGAGACCTGTACAAAAATGGAAAAGAATCATTTTACTCAAACGCTATGAACATGTTAAAACTTTACTATTCTCAAGATGATGAAACAACTAATATTGAAATTGCCCTAAGAAATATCGATACAAAAACCATAGTTAATGGAATAAAAGAAAAATATGTTGAATTTTGGAAACACAAAATAACGAAATCTCCAAAACTGTCCTTCTTTTGTCAATTCAAAAAAGATTATAAACTAGAAGACTATCTACATCTTATAAAAAACCCAATACAAAGAAAAAATTTCTCAAAATTTAGAATCAGTAATCACAAACTCGAAATTGAATACGGGCGATACAAAAACATTCCACGCGAACAACGTCTATGTAAACTTTGTAACTCCGGCGAAGTAGAAGATGAATTTCATGTTGCTTTTGCATGCAAAACATGAAACTTTAAGAAACAATACAAATGGCATATTAAAAGATTTTTTCCAATTGAGTACAACATCTCAGACTAAACAAAAACTACTAGAACATCTAATGTCCTCAAATGACATTGTTCTCATTAACCTATTCTCTAAATTTATCTCTCTCTGCTTAACAGAGCGAGAAAATAGCCTCAAACCCATGGAAAATACGTAATAAAAAACGACTGCAGCTAATTTCAAATTCATTGCGAAAATCACACTGCAAATTGTTTTCCAATCTTTCATAAAAAAAAAACCTTACTTAGAAACTACGAATACGATCTATATTATCCATAAAATAGATGTATAAATCACTATAATGACACTTTCACTTTATATATGTTCGTTTCTTCAATACCTTGTACTGTATGTAATTATATATATATATATATATATAGAATATTCTAGTAATACCTGTAAATTAGGTCATGCATTTGAATAAATTATTATAGCCTTATGCACTCGTGAGTTTTTCAAAGACCTCAAATAGCACTCGTCCTTCGGACTCGTGCTATTTCGAGGTCTTTCAAAAACTCACTCGTGCATGTTATATCCAAATTGCACTCGAAACCATGTTATTACCTATACTAACAACCAGGTGTGGCAAGCCTAGCTATAGCATATATATATATATATATATATATATATATATATATATATATATATATATATATATATATATATAAAGATGAAAATGTTCTAGAGTGTATATTATATAATTTCCATACCCAGCGCAAGCAGAAAGATGTTGTCTGCCGCGGCTGGTCTTGAACCCGCGACCTTCGAATTACTAGATCGACGCCTACCAACTGAACTACACGGTCGGACGGATTTAAGACTGAAAATTATGAAATATGTACTGAATGTCATAAACATACTTGTTTACATTAATTCAGCATCGAACAATACTAGTTCTGCAAGTGTTATGTTAATTGTGTTGTACGAAACAGGGTTCGAACGCTTGTCAATCTTGACTTTTATTTTGCCTTTAGTACTTTACACCTTTCACCATCCCGGCACACGGGTTTTAACACACTAATTGTAAAATTCCTACAGAAACATGCATTACAATTATACTACGGTCTTTTACATATAAACAATATTTACACACGTACATTATAGAATAAATAGACTTACCAATGTGCGGGAATGTGGCTTGCTTTGCTTTGGTTTACTTGATTACTTGATACTTTGCTTAATACTTTGAATACTTTGCTGAATACTTCGCTTACTTTGAATACTTTACATGAGGGTGTGTGCTTTATATGCCTGTTTAAATATTCGATAACCAGATAACAGACAAAATTAAATTAAGCATGAAAGTTGCAATTGTAATTCACGTTTGCGTAAAAGTAGGCCGTACCGTTTTCAAAAAAATTGGGCGACACAGTTTTCAAAAAAATGGAAACCATTTAGATCGGTATTTTAATAAATTGTCAAAATAATTGAGTATACTAAAACAAATAATTTTATAAAATAAAAATTGGGGGTAGGCTGTTGCGGTATTTGAAAAAAAAACGAAAACCGATACCGGAAAAAAATACCGATAATACCGATATATCGATATTTTTCGCGATTGTATTTTATGCAAAATTTGCTTAATATTATGCAAAATTTTCTGTTTTCAAATGCTGCCAAACAGCCACAATATAACAGCTTTGACTAATCGGGTGCGTGATATTTTCAATAAAGTGTGAGGCCAGTGATCAGTAGCCTGTGATGTGTCCGCTTTACAAATTGAAAATGCATATTACTTAATTTACTATTAGCATTGATTACCTCACCGGATGAAACATGTGTGATATTTTTGTCCGGGAAATTGTTTCAAAACATTCAGTTCAACTGCGAGTTCGAAACAAAGATCGTCCTATATCACCAGAAAACTAACAATGTCCAATGAGGTTAGTTCTTGTTTTTCTAAAACATTTGTAATCCACCGTTGTTTACGAGCGAAATGACGTATTACCTATAACTAAGCGAAATGACATATTATCGTACCTTGCAACGTACGCCAACGTAACGTATAAACAAGCATGTTTTAGATCGCGCTCTACTGAATGACGGATTTTCCCGCGGAGTTACCACATTGATCGTCTTTGTCCTTCTAAAATAACTTCAATCAGCGCTTGAAAAAGCTTGACTATGTTTAAATATACAAACGTAAACGTGATATCGATAATACCGAAAATATCGATATTCCGATATAAAAAATTCCAATATCGAGTAATCGGTATTTATAAAAAAACATAATTATCGGTATATCGATATGCCGCAACAGCCTAAATTTGGAGGTCACCGATGTCTTTTACAAGTTAAATTACTGTAATCAACCACCGAATCTACCAGCATTTTTGTCAATGTGGCCATAGTTATTAGAGATGTGGCATAGCTAAAAAGATTCGTGCAAAATTTTGGCAGTTCAGTGGTATAGTTCGGTTTTAAATTTTTTTCCGATTTACTGACGCACGACCCACGACCCACGACGCACGACCCGCGACGCACGACCCACCCACCCACGCCAAATAGACAATCTCGTCAATTTTTACTGCGTTTCTCGGCAAAAATAAACGGTCTAAAATATATCAGATGACTTCGAAAATAACAGAAGGAATACTTGATGATGTGAAGTTTACGAGGAAAGTGGGGCAAATTTGACAAAAAATGAAACGGGTCGTAAAATTTTGAACGAAACTGGCCGTTTTCGCGGAAATTGGGCGCATTGTATAGGTGCCTACAGTTCATAGGAGCCAGATCTGTGCGATACGGGTAAAGAAATGGACGTACTAGGAGGAAATAATATGACATGGTATTTATTTTATTTTACTACAAATGTTTTGTTATTTTCAAAAATAGTGAGGCAAATTTTGTAACAGCGATTGAACTGACTTATATTTAAAAAAATGGCGCTCCCCTATACTATTCTATAGTAGCGCTTCGGCCATTTTGTTTTTTAAAGTTCGCACATGCTCAGTACCAACTTATTATATTACGGAGTGAACAATAACTCAACATAACATAACACTTGCAAAACTAGTATGGTTCGATGCTAAATTAATATAAACGAGTACGTTTATGACATTCAGTATATATAGTTCACTAAAACTGTCAGTACAAGTGTAGGTAGTACCAATGTAGAAATGCTGTGCTGAGTGGTTATATTACTACCTTAAAAATTGGGCAGAAACTCGACGTTTCGAGCGAAGGCCCTTCGTCAAGAGCCAGCTACTAACTCTTGACGAAGGGCCTTCGCTCGAAACGTCGAGTTTCTGCTTATTTTTTAAGGTAGTAATATACTGTATATAACCACTCAGCACAGTATATATTTCATAATTTCCAGTCTTAAATCCATCTGACCGTGTAGCTAAGTTGGTAGAGCGTCGATCTAGTAATTCGACGGTAGCGGGTTCTCTTTCTGCTTGCGCTGGTTATGGAAATACACACTCGAGAACATTATCCACCTTATTACAACCCGCACACCCGATCACCTATATATACATGAACTTACGGTTACAGCTCAACAGCTGGCCTCTGTAGCTCAGTTGGTTAGAGCGCTGCACCGGAATCGCTGGGCCATGGGTTCAATTTATTTATTTTTTTATTTATTTATTTAGCTTCGCCTATAATTACACAATCAAACAACACGTACACACAACCATTTCTGTCCAACCCGAAAACGAGCAAACTTCAGCGCCCCTGTCTATGTTTCAACATGATAGTAAAACAAAAACATACACCCTTGACCGAGCACCTAGGACGGTTTAATTTTACAATTATATTCATTATAGAATAGCTTGATTTTTATTAGTCTCCTATGCAGACCTACTTTAGCGGGTTTGGGCCCGCCACGTACGGCCTGCTTACTTTGGCTAGCAATTCGCCTTCCCATTGTATTCCATTAGCCAATAGCATTCAAATACACTAGACACGCCCACTTTGAATGTCAACTGTAAAGTGTAAACAAGGAGCGTGCGATAATCGAATAATAATATATACGTATTTAAATGGCCATAAATATGAACAGATCGTGTTTTCTGATCAATAGCAGTCGAAGTAGAAAATATTGAATATTTTTCCAACGAATGTACACGATAAGTCGAAGGCTTAAACGTATAAAACTATTCACTGGTAATACTTGTTTCGAACTTGACGCGACTGCGTGTCAGACGGCATGTATATTCAGTATATACTATAACTTTCCGAACTTTCAATATCAGAGCGACTTGTGTAATTACGATTTTATTAAACTTTAAAAAATTCATTAATAATTCATGAAGAAAACACAAAGAAAAATCATAAGCGTGTCGTATCTGTATATGTGATACAGATTCATGTTGATTTACATAAACTTTAACTTTGAATTTCTCGGCTTAGACAATGCTTATTTTTAAAATTACTTCGCCAATGGCAATGAACTCAAAAGGTGGGTCATTTTTAAAGTACGATTTCTGCGAGAGTTTGTATATCAGATACAGATCGGATGCGAATGTTTTATCTAGTACTTATAAAATGGCTAGTCATATACAAACTTAGAAACCGAAATATGCAATGAATCAATTCAGTATTTTATATAGACTGAATTCTGTAATCTTCAATTAGTATTTATATTAAATCTATTATCTACACCCACAGTAATGTACACTGTAACTTTATAACTTTGTCTTGACGTCTTTGTCCAGTATATTACCCGTGTTACAGTAACACCTGCAAACGCTTGTATTAAAGTAATCAAAACGTCGCGAAATATTTTAGGGAAGCCTCACATATCGATTTCGTCCATGAGAAACGTCATATGTTCGTTTCTCTGAAGACCCCCCCCCCCACCCCCCTTAGAAACGTCACACATAGTTATCGATATTTTGTTCAATATAGGACACATAAGGTAATTTTCTACGGTCGGCTATTGGCGGCGCTTCCGCGAGGAATATGTCATCTTCTGCTGACATATTTTTTTTTATTAATATATATTAACATATATGAACTTCAAAATTTCCAACGTTTCTCAAAACAACTTTTTTTTGCATGAAATATTGATAATTTTAGCCCGGTTTTCTTGAAATTTAAGTGTTTTCAATGCAAGGAAGGCGTAATAATATAAATGTAATAAGTATACGTGTAGAACAGGTATGGTATTACGAATGTAGGCCTATAAGACTGGTGTTTGTATCAAGTTGTTTTCTTTTTTATACTCTGCAAAGATGATTTCGAAATGTTAAGGCTTTCGAAAAACTATCGAATTTTGTCCATGATATTTACAGAGAAACGTCACAGCTGCAACCCCCCCACCCCCAAACGAACATATGACGTTTCTCGTGGAAAAAATCGATATGTGAGGCTTCCCTTAGGTGATATTGTTCGATTTACTACACTGTCTGTTCAAAACAATAGCTCGACAAATTCTAACAGATTTTACAATTGTTCCATATTGTAAATTTGTAGACTGGTACTGATGTATGACAAATATATCTCTGAGCACTCGCAGATAATCGGTTTAAGATATGAATACGTACAAATGAAGATATGAAATGTTCAAGATTAACTGTTTTGAAACTTTTGACGACCCAAGCCTCAAGGTCAAAGCACAGTTACAAAGGTCAAGCCCCACAATTTTCGTGGGTAAAGCTGTGATTGGCTAATTTTGAGGAAAGGAATTCTTGGCCAAAGTAAGCATACCTTACGTGGGGGCTCAGCCAGCTAAGTAGGTATGCGTAGGAGACTAGATTTTTATAAACCCAACATGACTTGGCATAGTCCTAGACAAAACATATCGAAACGCAGCAAATACGCCCAGCCTCCACGTTTCAAGGTTGGACAAAAAGGTGACAACAACAAAAAGGCGGGGTCACCACAACAGCTTAAAACCAATTAATGTGGGCCCCTGGATACAGAAAACACACAACTAATATATAAATTGAAACTGATAATTGATAGTGTACATGTACTAATAGCAACGCTAATGGTTGCACGAGTTTCGTGATGTGTTGCATTTTAAGCAGACTGTTCTCCACGTTCTGGCATCGTCTACATCATAGGATGTCTTGGCAGCGTTGTGGTAGTAGTCCAGCAACATTGTTCTAAATCGTACCAGTGAGAGATCTTTTTGCTTTTTTTCAGAAAGTTGCAAGTTCTTATTACTCTGATGAAGAAAGAGCGTTGGTATGTCAGCGTCTTGCATATGCGAGGACGGAAGGAGAGCAGGTTGGTGTCAACCGAGGTTCTAGTGAGCCTTGATGGGATAATTGGCGGCGGAAGGATTTCGTTCGAGACAGTTATAATGTTGTTTACAGCTTTAAAGAAAAACATAATGTCAAGCAACTCGTGCCAGTAGGTGATTGGTAGTAAGTTTAAGGAGATCAGTCTGTCTTTGTACGTTTCTCCGCTCACGTATGGTAATTTCAAAATGAACTTTGTAGCTCGTCGTTGGATACGTTCTGTCCTCGTAATTAAGTCGATCGATTGTGGTGACCAGACTTGAGTGGCGTAACCTAGCGTTGAGCGAACAATTGATAGGTACAGTGTGCGGCGTATCTTAACATTTGTAATTGCCGTTGCAACCCTACGCAGAAAACCAAGCATTTTGTTTGCCTTCGCACAGCGATCGAGGGTATGGTAAGACCAGTTTAACGGTGTCGGTAATCCATATACCTAAATCTTAAACTTTTTCGGTGACCACCAGGGACTTGTTATTGATCTTATATTCGTATTTGATAGGATTCTTTTTCCTTGTTACACGCTGACATTTGCATTTGTCTTGGTTGAAGACAAGGCCAGAAGATGTTGACCACTTCTCCAAAGTTGGAAGTTGAATCAACTTTCTTAAATAATTTCGTGTCATCGGCGAAGGAGGCGATCTTGGTGTGCTCTACTGCATCCGGCAGGTCGCTCGCGTACAACAGAAACAGTATGGGACCTAATATTGAACCCTGTGGAACTCCTGACAGGACAGGTCTCGCGGAGGATGTAGCTCCTAACACAGTCACACGTTGCTTGCGATTTATCAGATACGACTCAAACAAGCGAAGGAGTTTACCAGAGATGCCATAGACGTTACTTAATTTGCTTATCAGATATTTATGGTGGACTTTGTCGAATGCCTCGGACATGTCCATGTAGATTACATCAGTTTGCTTGTCACCGTCCAGAAGTGAACCAATATAGTCAAGAATCTCTAATAGCTGAGTTGTACACGACTTTCCGAGAATAAAACAATGTTGGATATAATTGACTAATTGCAGCAAATGATCACGTATATTTCCAGGACACAACGTTCTAGTACTTTCGATATTATGGAAAAAAGGGAGATAGGTCTATAGTTCTCTACTTGGCCTTTTTCGTGTACCGCAACAATGTTTGCTAATTTCCATTCATCAGGTATTTCGTTGAATATTTGGGTGAGGGAAGGTGCAATCTGCCACGCAGTTTCTTTTAAAAGTCGAAATGGTATTCCGTCAGGTCCAGTAGCCTTGGTGGTGTCCAGCGCTAAGAGTGTTCTTGCGACTTCTTCTATTGTTAGTTGGAGGTCTGACTGTCCTGACGTTGAAGGTGGAAATAATGGTGGAGAGGAACGTTCTTCTAGGTTACCATGATCAGTGTTGAGCACTGATGTGAAGTAGCGATTGAATAGATTGGCAATAGCAGTAGGAGTAGACACATCCTAAGTTTGTGATGATTCAGGTCCAGCGGCATTTCTCATTGACATAATATCTGGAACGCTTGATTGTTTATTGTTCAGCTTAAAGATCGACCAAAATCGCTTTGGGTTTGTTTGGAAGATGCCATCAAGAGAATTGTAAAATCTTTCACGACTTTCACGGACCATTTTTTTAACTTTGATTCCTAGCTCTTTAAATTTAGCAAGAAGGACGTCAGATGGAGATGCTCTTAACTTCCGTCGCACCGCTTCTTTCTTCCTTATCTCGTGAATAATGCTTCCATAAATCCAAGGGGGAGAATTTCTACCTTTGATCTTCTTGGTTGGGATGTAATTTCTCACCACGCTAAGGAATGTGTTTTTCCATTGTTCCCAACAGTCATTAACATTTTCTCCTGAATCGATTATGTTCGAAAAATCAGTCATCGCTAAGGCTGAACGTAGTCCGTCCATATTCACTCTACGGTAATAAAAACAGTTCTGTTCAGTTTAGGAGCGGCTTTTATGGACGTTTTCAAATTGAGAAGGATTGTGTCGTGATCGGTAAACAAATCACTGTCCATTGGCTTAAGTTTTGTAATGTTCTCAATCTGATCTGGTAGGCTAGTGATAATTAGGTCTAACATGTTGTTTCCTCGTCTGGGCAAGGTGTTGACCTGAGTTAGGAAGAAATCATTCAATTGTTCCGTGAATATATTGTCATCACTGGATGAAGTGGAAGATGGATATTGCCAGTGGAGTTTGGGAAAATTGAAGTCTCCACAAATTATTACGTTGGTGTAGCGTGAAGAAACTTCTGCTAGGAACCAGTTAAATTTTACCAACCAAGATTGATCCGCGTTGGGTGGCCTGTAGCAACAACAGATGACGTATTTCAGATTTGAGGTTGTGACAAGTTTTGTTGATACAACTTCAATATCGGTTTCGATCTCACCCCACCGTCACTTTTCCACTAAATATCCTCTACTATCCCTACAAATCCTTTATAATTCACACTCTGAGGAGGAGAGTGAACCAGGGAGGTGTGTCTTTTCCGAAAAAATTAAAAATGGCTTGCGCACGAAATTTAAAAGCGTTAATCATATTTTAAGTTAACTGATGGAACGTTTGTTGGGTGTTTAATCACTGTGCAAATTTTCAGACAATTTGCTTCAATTTACGCCCTTTAACCTTTCACGCAAACTTACATTTTTTTAAAAAAACCACCATTTGCATGCTGATCAATGCCTTTGCCTAATTTGCATATCTCAGCAATATGCAAATTAGATAAAGGCATTAATTAAGCATGCGAATGGCTAATATTTTAGAGAAAAATGAATAGTTAAAGACGCTTAAACTAAGGCAAATTGCCTGAAATTTTGTACAGTAATTAAAAACCCAACAGATGTTCCATCTGTCAACTCAAAATATGATGAAAGCTTTCAAATTTCGTGCGCAAGCCATTTTTAGTTTGTTGGAAAAGACACACCCCCCTGGTTCACAAAATTTGAGTTCGAGAAATTTTTTCCATTTTTCTACATTATAAGTACCCAGAGAAGCTATATACATCAAAAACTGGATACTAATAGCTGTTTTGCGAATTTAAGAACAATTTCAAATCTGTGCCCTTTTTTATACGCACCCTGTATAATTAATTAAAGTTCTCCGGATTGAAATATACTTTTATTGAGCTTTCGACTCGGTACTTCGAGCTTTCTTCAGAATACTGAGATTAAAATTACATATGTACATTATTTAATTAAAGTTTTGCGGTGTTGCTACGTTCTTCTATTCGTCGAGACCGTCTAATAAAATATAAAATAGTTTATTGTCTAAAATAGTTTATTTAGTTCAGGACCTTTCTGTAAATCACTTTGTGAGCCAAAGCTTCCTGAAATTAAATATTAATTTTAAAAAAAAATTTAAAAATTGGCTGTTCCGCGGTTGATCTGATCTCAATGCTGGTCGAAGAATGCGTTGTCATTGTTGAGTGAATTTCGCTGCTAGAGATGGCGTCATTGGAATGGTTGGATTGTTGTGTTGCGGATGTTGAAGGAAGTGTTATTTGGAAGTTAGTATCAGTCATAGTATCGTTGTTATTAGTAGGACATTTACGTGTTGTTTTAAGTTATAAGTAAATAGTGGGAATTTTAATGTATCGGTGAATTGTATTACTGTCTATACTGTACCATGCCTCTTTAAATTCACGTGCGGATTTTGTTTGTGCTTGTCCTAATAGTTCGGTTTCTGTCCAGTTGAAGGTATGACAGTTGTCGTATATGTGTGTGCTGCTGGTGGTGATTTATAATCGTATCGTTTTATGGCGTATTTGACCTATGTATCGTTGTGGCTAGTCTATACAAGGTATCATGTATATAGCATTTTTTGTTTGTTTTGATGCTGTTTTGTCTTTGTGTTTTGTGAAATATGACATAAGTTTATGTGCCGGTTTGTGTGCTACGTCAATTTTGAAAAGTCGCAATAATCTGGCGGTCATTTCTGATGTACTGTTTATGTAAGGTAGAGTTATTCTTGTCCTTGATTGTTCAGGTTGTTCGTCAGGTATGTTACTCTGTTGTTTGTTACGTATTTTTGTTAGTATTTTGTTAACGAAGTTCCTATAGGGTAGTTGTTTTTCATGGAAGTCGAGTATAGATATTAGCGATCTGTTTGTTTGTTTAGCTTCTTCTGTCGTACAGTACGTATCTATTCGGTTGAATGAGCTTCTTATACAGCTTATTTTGTGTTGAGTAGGGTGGTTGCTGTTAAAATTCAGTATTTGGTCCGTGTGCGTTTTCCTACGGTAGACCTGTGTGTTAATCGTGCGTCATTAGTTGTTGTCAACAAAATGTGAAGGAAAGCAAGTTGGTTGTTATCTTCTTCTTCTTTCGTGAATTTTATATTTTCTGTGGTATTGTTTATAGTATGTAAAATGTCGTCAGTCTTGTCTTTCTGAACTGTAGCAAGGACGTCGTCTACGTATCTGTTCCATGTTTTAATATCGTTATTGTTAGTAACGCATCTTTTTTCTAGATCATGCATGACTGCTTCAGCAAGGAAACTAGAAAGAGGAGATCCCATAGGTGTACCCGAAATTTGTCGGTAGTAAGAGTTTTGGAATGAGAATTCAGTGGAAAGACACAGATCAAGTAGTTCAAGAATGTCGTGTTTGTCTAGTTTGGTTCTGGTTTGCCACGTTTCGTCGCAAGTAAGCAGTTCGTTCGTAATGCGTTTTGCTGTGTCTAGTGGTATGGATGTGAAGAGAAACGACGTCAAGAGATATCATGATTTCGTCTGGTTCAAGTTTAAGATCTTTAATATTAGTAAGGAATGTATTAGCGTTGTTAATTGTATGAGGTGCTGTTTTGACAAGAGAATGAAGGATCATAGCAAGATATTTTGATATCTCGTATGTAGGTGATCCTGGGAGGGAGACAATAGGTGTAGAGGAATGTTTTCTTTATGTATTTTTGGTAGTTCGTAAATTTAGCAGGGGATGCATCGTTTGGTCGAATTCTCTTGTAGTTGATTTCTTCTGGTTTGTCTTTATCTTTCAGTTGTTTTAGTTTCATGTTTCATGATTATATCGATAAAGCAAACGCCCTACTGAAGGATACGGAAACATATCAACGACTTGACACTGACCTCAGTAAGACGACGGTAATCGTATCAATCGATGAGAGGTCGATGTGGGGTGGATGAGGGGTCGATGTAGGGTTGATGAGGGGTCGACGTAGAGTCGATGAGGGGACGATGTGGGGTCGATGAGCCAACTCATGAGCAGGCATAAAGGTAAAGTGTTGCTCAATAACAAGTCATTTTTTAGACAACTAGTGCTAGCGGATCAGCTGCGAATTTTGTGGAGAACAATTTCACGGTTACAACATACGTAGACACGAAAAAGAACACTGTCCACTACGCGAACAACAAAGAAACATGTCTCAAACGGACTCGGATAGCCAAGAAAGGGATTTCCAAGACGACATTTCGACAACATCTGGGTCTGAAAGTTTGATGACGACTGATAATGGACCCTTGGATACCATTCATAGAAGAAACAAAGCAAAGAAGTAATATGCCTTTTGACAAAATGAAAGAAAGCCGTATAAACAGTGGTCTGGATGAGCAATCTGCTAAGGACAAAGCTTACTCAAATATTCTGGCTAAACTCCAGAAGGAACTGGAAAATATTTATATGGAGCATCTCGTGTGGATAAAACAACTAAAGGAAGATCCGGTACATAAGAAAATAATGCAGATTAAAGATGCGCTTGCGGAAAACGATTATTTTGACCCAGAGGAAGCCATTGAAGCAGCTGTTGATAAGAGGAAATTTCTTATAAAAAGACTTTTAAAGGGTTACAATTGTGATGAGGAGAATGATGATGATGAAGAGAATGATGATGATTAGACTCGATTCATAGCTAGGATTGAAGTCATGTATTTGAACAGTATTAGCACGTAAAACATACCAGTATTAAGATGCACGCACTATGTAAACTTCTAGTCATTCAATAAATTGCTTTTTCTGTCTTTTCTTCTCATTTTACATGGGTCGGTCGGGTACAAATCAAAATGGCTAAAACACGCGAATACGAAATATGCAGTGGCTCATACGCAGGATCAGCATTATTTTCTTATGTACCGGATCTTTCTTCAGTTGTTTCAACTACACGAGACGCTCCATATAAATATTTTCCAGTTCCTTCTGGAGTTTAGGCAGACAATTAGAGTAGGCAGATCGCTCATCCAGACCACTGTTTATAAGCCTTTCTTTCATTTCCTCAAAAGCTATATTACATCTTTGCTTTGTTTCTTCTATCGACCTCTCATCGACCTCTCATCGTCCTCACATCGACCTCACGTCGACCTCACATCGACCTCACATCGACCTCACATCGACCTCACATCGACCTCAAATCGATCTCACATCGACTTCACATCGACCTCACATCGACCTCACATCGACCTCACATCGACCCTGCATCACACACACATGTCGCCGGGAAAAAATATAAATGTTTTAGAACACTTTATTCTCGGTCATTTATAATTGAACTTTCAAATTGTCAACATGGCCTATAAACACGAAAGAGACTGTCCTGTCTTTAACAAGCCTGGTCTTCGATATATGAGTGATCATTTGCGCCAAGTACATAACTTATACGGAAATGAAAGGGAAAACGCGTTAGGAATGGTCAGGTTCTCAACACCGTATAACCACAACCCAAGTTTACTACCTGCACGACCGGCACATATACTGAGAGAAATTTAGAAATGAGATGTGTTCGAAAGAAAACAAGTGCTGCACTAAAACCGGCAAAAACCATACCAAGAGTAAGAGCGTCTTTGACTACTAAGCCCTATCCGGAATTCAATTTCCGCCATACATTTTCGCTATTGGTCGTTGGTCCGAGTCATAGTGGAAAGACTTACTTTGTCCAACAAATTTTGGAAAACAATCGTATCGTATACGAGGAGCAAAGAAGTATTCGCATTCTTTGGTGCTACAATCAATGGCAAGATCGTTACGATGACTTGAGAAAATCCATTGGGAAAAGCATCCGGTTTGAGAAAGGTCGGACATAATTTTGGCTACACTCGTAAAATTATGAGTCTGAAGTTTAACAGGATTGAACAATGTTGTGCCGCCCACATTGTTCACAGTTGCCAACAATATTGAAGAATATTGTTGAGCCTGAATCGTTTGTACCAATATTGTTCAACATTGTTGACAAATGTGAACAATGTGGGCCACACAACATTGTTCAATCCTGTTTTCATCAATATTTCAACAACGTGATCGTTCCTAGCTGTGTAAGTGGACCTTCTTGTTTACTTTATTTTCTGTGGTTTTATTACTCGCAATGTTTGCTGACGCGTTTTCGTTTGAATCGTCCCGCGTGGAATTTGCCCGCATGCACGTATTTCGCGAAAATTTCGCGACGTTTATTTAAAATAGATCTACAATTATAACTACGAAGTATTTGCAACTATTTCCGCCGGCTATATCTGAAAAGTAAACTATAACAATAGTAACGAGGCATGTGAGTTATCTAAAGTTGTGAATTGGGTAGCAACGATGTTAACAACGTTAGCCAATTAATGTGTCTTTTTGGACCTGCGATGCTACTCAAAAGCTATGACTTTGTTGCAGTCAATAAATTACTTTAGTAAAATTATCAAAACAAATCAACAGCCATGAAGGAGCTTAATTTCAGTAGCGGCGCCATGCCTCAGAATTTGGGGGGAGGGGGTCATTTGAGGGGAAACTCACATTTGAGGGGGGGGGCAAGATAGAATTTTTAAAAAGGCACTGTTATTTGCCCATGCCGTTGTGTAATGACTTTCACCCCCCCCCCCAACCCTAGCAATATCGCTCCCCCAGGGGGAGAATACCCTAGGAGTTTCGCCCGCCTTTAGGATATTCTCCCCCATATATGGGACGTGGTTTATTCAAATAATTTCGTGATACGAAACTAAAGCTTTTCAGTCTTTAAATTTTTTAAACGTTATTATTGGAGTATTTGAAAGTAAATCTTTACAAACTAATATTGAAACTGTAAAAAACAGTTCCATGTATAAGCGCATTCACTAATGAGTTTTAGTATAATTATATAGGTGATTATTGAAAATTCTTTAATTCTCCACGCTGATTGGTTGCCGTTGAGGTGATTATTACGCGATAATCACCTAAGCGATTTTCAAAACGGCCGAAGCCGTTTTTTCAATTAAAAGACGAAGAAATGTGCATTTTTAATTTTTTTTCCAAATAATCA
>CACRXK020008671.1:0-20389 GCA_902702795.2 Paramuricea clavata | reverse complement strand
GTGCTACTTGTTTCAGTAACCCGTTGAGTGATGGCACTGACAGGTAAAATCATCTGACATTATACGGAGTAAAACAATAAAGTTGTGGCACAATGCAGCTTATGCAATGTACGGCCTAGTGTAATATCCCGTTAACACCCCATCTCATCTAGCTTGCAATATGAACTCTATCGACTGTTTACGGTAACGTGAATTATTCTACTTCTTTCTGGCCTAGGCAGGATCCCATTATTTGTTGCCGGGATTGCATCTGCCAGGATGAGAAATTCTTATACAAGCACTCTATCATCCCTGCCAGGCGGAGAGGCGGGGTGTATTCCGTCTATATATTAAACACACCATCATGGATTAAAACCTCCTGTCCAGCCATGCCATTATCACATAAACAGGCACAATATATGACACACATATATGCAGGATTAGACATGAGTAAAGACACTGGCGTTAGACAGGTGAAAAAAAGTAGGGCGCACTGGGGCACATTCCAGCTCAATGCCAATGGGTTAAATATTAATTTAAAGTCAACCATTTACATGCTATAAACCAAGAAATATGCACTGAACTGATAAGCTAATATTATAATCAATTCTATATATTGAGTTAACAATTTTATGATTCAGATAGATAACATTGTAATTGTAAGTTTAATACTCTCAAATAATTTTCATGTTTTGGCTAATAATAGGCTTGAAGCAATCAGCAAGTAAATATTATTCATATTCACATATTGTTTTATAATGGGCTATTCCATTTAATATCCGTACCCCCCCTGTCGAGGATACATGTTTTTCATAGTTATACCCCTGAAGAATTCCAAGCTCAAAATCCTTTACCCCTGAAGAATTCCAAGCTCAAAACACTCTACCCCTGAAGAATTCCAAACTCAAAATCCTTTACCCCTGAAGAATTCCAAGCTCAAAACACTGAACCCCTGAAGATTTCGATCTCAAACCTCTTTACCCCTGAAGAATTCCAAGCTCAAAACACTCTACCCCTGAAGAATTCCAAACTCAAAACACCCTACCCCTGAAGAATTCCAACCTCAAAACACTGTACCCCTGAAGAATTCCAAGCTCAAAACACTTTACCCCTGAAGAATTCCAAACTCTGAAAAATTTCGATCTCAAACCTCTTTACCCCTGAAGAATTCCAAGCTCAAAATCCTTTACCCCTGAAGAATTCCAAACTCAAAACACTTTACCCCTGAAGAATTCCAAGCTCAAAACACTTTACCCCTGAAGAATTCCAAGCTCAAAACACCCTACCCCTGAAGAATTCCAAACTCAAAATCATTTACCCCTTAAGAATTCCAAACTCAAAACACTGTACCCCTGAAGAATTCCAAGCTCAAAACACTGTACCCCTGAAGAATTCCAAGCTCAAAACACTGTACCCCTGAAGAATTCCAAGCTCAAAACACTGTACCCCTGAAGAATTCCAAACTCAAAACACTGTACCCCTGAAGAATTCCAAACTCAAAACACTGTACCCCTGAAGAATTCCAAGCTCAAAACACTGTACCCCTGAAGAATTCCAAGCTCAAAACACTGTACCCCTGAAGAATTCCAAACTCAAAATCCTTTACCCCTTAAGAATTCCAAGCTCAAAACACTGTACCCCTGAAGAATTCCAAACTCAAAATCCTTTACCCCTTAAGAATTCCAAGCTCAAAACACTGTACCCCTGAAGAATTCCAAACTCAAAATCCTTTACCCCTTAAGAATTCCAAGCTCAGAACACTGTACCCCTGAAGAATTCCAAACTCAAAATCCTTTACCCTTAAGAATTCCAAGCTCAAAACACTCTACCCCTGAAGAATTCCAGGTATCCTCGACAGGGGGGTACGGATATTAAATGGAATAGCCCAATGCTACGGGCAATCCACTCTTAGACAAAACCAGCACCTTGAATTGTTTTTTGCAGTTTCTCTCGTTCGCGCAGTTCAGTGTGGTATTTTTTGATGAATAATGGTCGAACGCAACGTGGAATTCCATGCAGCCAAATACCAGAAGCTCGTCTAGGAGACATGATATTGAACCAAGCCTTACACGTGAAGATTCACTAGTCGTACTTAATATTTTTTCATTAAGAAAAGCGTGAGTCTCACTTACTGTTCGATTGCAAAGTGAAACTCTGATGTGTTTAAGGCTTATAGCACTGTTAAATTCGTTTTGAATAGTTCGTCCTCGGACAGTCATCTTTTCTACCAGTTCTAACAGATATATCAACCATAAAATTTGCTTTTCATGATGTTCCGCAGCGAAAAACAGGTAGCGATCAAATAATACGTGTACTGCAGTCTCTGTTGGCTCCAGGGGCGTAGGAAGCACCTGGAGTTTGGGGGGCACCGGCTTGTAGGGGCACATTACTATCGGAAAGGGCACCTAAAAAATTTTTCCCGGAAATGTTGTCGACGGGGGAGGGGGGAGAAATTTCTCCTGAGGAAAATTTTCCGTCGTATCATACCGAAATTTATGTTTGTGACCTAATTTTTAAAAAAAAATTGTAAATTTCCACACAAAAACGGCACCTATTTTTTTAATTTAGTATTTACAGCGACATTAGCTTCTACAAAAGGGGCACTTTTCCTCACAAAAATGGGCACTTTTCAACACAAAAAGGGCACTTTTTATCACAAAAAAGGGCACTTTTAGTCCTTTAAAAAAATTTGGGGGGGCACATGCCCCCCCTCCCCCTTCCTACGCCTCTGGTTGGCTCTGCAAGTACTTCATCTACTGAAGGTATTTCAAAAAGAACAAGATGGCTGCCATTGATGACAATGTTGTTGGCACCACCTCAGATTCTGATTTTACCCGCTTTTTAAAAAGCATATCGCTTGAAAAACAACAGCTTGAACTAGAACAAATGGGCATACAATCTATAGATCACCTAGCAGACGTAACGGACGGCGATGATGCTGAGTTTGCATTCATGACAAAATTCGAATTTAGACGACTTATCCGCGAATATAAGCAATTTTGCATTGAAACTGGCGCTGCAAAGACAAATTCACCTTCAGGTAGTGCTTGTGGTTCATATAAAACGTCAAGTCAATCTGTCATTGTAAAACTGCCAAAGTCGTTCAGAAACTTCTTTGGCACACGCGACGGAATGGGAAATGTCGTCGTGGGAACGTCAGGTTTAAAAAGCAAGTACAAAAACTTATGGCATGATAGACCCCGCAATCCAAGCCAGGTTCTGTCGAATTCGTTTGTGTTGAAGATGGCTGAAGAAAGATTTAAATTTGCAAAGAGTTTGAGAGACTGTGAACTTTGGTGCAGGCAGGAAAGGGCAACCAGAATTAAGTTGCTTTTAGCAACCAGCGAGTCACCTGCAATTGACGAATGGACAGAGTACTATAAGTCTATATATGGTCAAATCCAAGAGATACAGAAGAGATTTCCTGCGACTGAGGCCATCGCTGCAAGTCAGACTGACAGTGTTACACTCAACATATATGAGAAACTATGCAAATACCAAATTGAGCTTGTGAGAATTGAGAAATTTGCCATAAATGCCCTTCATGCTTGCGAAGGTCAAATTAGGAAACCACCTATTTCAGAAGGTATTAATTTTATGGATACATGCCTTAAAATATAATTGATATGCATTTAAACTAGGGAAATCATAAATGTCTATAGAAACTTGCTCTATATAAACTTAAGGCTATTTTGAAGCTTAACTGCATGTATGTTGACTTCTTTTTAATCATAGAGTGGCAAGAGCCAAATGAATTTTATTTACACCATCTACCACTGCTGCAAGAGGCTGTTGAGCATGTTAGTACAAAAGTTACTGCCTTGAAAGCAAAAGTTGAGATGGCAGCTGAAAAACACAAGAAAACAGCATCACATAACAAAATTCAACAAAGAAGACAGGCAAAAAGAGCAAAGCTTCATGCTATTATAAATGTGACTGAAGGGCCTGGTGATGATTGTCATGTTGTTGAAACTTCGGATTGTGATGGGGCAGACATAGACTTTCGCAAAGTCCTTTTCAAATGACGTCACTCTATTTCGCGCGGTTCCGCTTGGGTTCCTCGTTGAAAAGGACTTTTCCAGCCTGTTTCCCGCCAATTCACCGGTGCAGAAATGCACCGGTGACGTCACTCGAAAACTGATTAAATTCACTCAGCTATGACGCCATTTTGTTTATGTTGAATATTAGTGATGGGCGATACCAGGATTTTTAATTCGATACCGATACCGATACTTTTAAGATCGGTATCGGCCGATACCGATACCTACTTCGATACCAAAATGAATACAAAATTTCAATTTTCGATGCCGGAAGTGAGTACTTAAATTGGTAGTATCGGCTACTTTCGATACTTGCCGGTCAGTGGAAAAACATTTTACATTACTGTATGTAACCTAAATAAAGCTATAAGTAAAACCAAAAGCCCGAAACGTAATAAATATTTTCTATACATGACTTGGCGCACCACATTTGAAATATTAACAGTTATTTTAGTGGTTCATTAAGTCTTATTCAACCAAGAAGTGAAATAAACAAGTCGTTTAAAAAAGGGTGCAAGTATCGAACGATACCAAGTCAGTAATCGATACCGATACCGCTGTTTGTGGTATCGCTGGTATCGAATACCAAGTACTCGGTATCGCCCATCACTATTGAATATCTGAAAATATTATAGTGATGATATTTTCCTCGGGGCAAAGCCCCTCGGAAAATATCATCACTTCGGGAAATACTACGCCGAATCCCCCTCGCTCCGGGTCTACAAATGATAAGTATACATGCATGTATAAAAAGAAGACAGTGTTTATATAAACAGTATAAAATGTACTCAGTAGAAGAAGGCATACAACATGGTCTTGACAAAGTGGGATACCAATCGTTACGAGACGGTCAACAAGAAGTGATCGAAGCTTATCTCACGGGTAAAGATGTGTTTTTTTGTTCTCCGACTGGATAGGGAAAGAGTTTGTGCCATGAAATTGCCAAATTGCTCCGAACATTTTTGATTTCGTATTATTTGGGACGAATTCTGTTGGAGATTAAGATGTATCGTGGATCCTGTATGTATCGTGTCCTTTGATATCACGGATGCAAGATCAAGTGGCATCTTTGCGTAAAAGGGGTATCGAGCCTATCGAAGCAATTCATATTGGTGCCGACACTACTTCGCAAGAAGGGGATGATGTTAATCAAGATGTTAAATTAATATAATTTGATATTTGCCAGTCCCGAGGCACTGCTGGAAAACTTAAAGATTCTCTTAATCTTAGAGCTGTGTTTGTCGATGAGTGTCATATCGAATAATTATTTGTTACGAAGACGGAAAATGTTACAGCTAAGACCATGTTAAGTGAACTTAAGTCCGTATTAAATGTAAATTTACATTTCAGTGAACTATTTGTAATGTAAGACATACTAACTGAATATCTAACACTTTTCTGGTTCGCAATTGTAAATGAATATAAACTAGAGTACGTTTCAATAATAATTCAATTCAAAAAGTTCGAAAGATGCAAAATTTGGGCAATGTATATATCTGTGGGTTCCCCTTTGTTATGAGCAAAACTGATGCGTATAATTACGGACTTGACATGGTCTTTAAACTGAGTTAACAAAGACACCTATACTCCTATAGTCTATACATGCATGCACGTTTATCGGCATAACAATCAGTAAAATTTTGTCCGGGCTCAGTGTTCTTCGTTTTTGCCAGTTTTAGGCTCAACATGTCCTTATTTTGTTCTTTTATATATTGTACACTCAGTTGTAGTTCAGAGGATAACTTGTTCAAAGATATATTATTTGTCATAAAAAATAGCTCATAAATGTATATTAAATATACATTTAATGACATATCTTCACTGACGAAAATTCATCTGATACTTGAACAGCGTCAGTTTGCGTCGTTTGCTCATTAATTTGTTTGTGAAATGGGATCACAGGTATATATTGGTCCTATTGGAGAGTTCTTGGCAACTTTGAGAAGAGTTTTCTTGCGCAAAAACAACCGCCTCTTGACGGGATTTTTAGATGCACCTGAACTCTCAGAGAAAGAGGTTTCTTTCTTTCTCTCCCGTTTTGTAACTGATTCAGATTGTTTTTCAGCCAAGTGTTCTGTAGTTTAATAAATTAAATTGTCCTCTTACAGCGTCAATTTTAGAAATTAAACGGGCGTTTTTTTCACTGCAAGATCGACAGACTATGCTTGATAACTCTCCGGCTAAATTCGCACACGCCAAAGACTTAAAAGTGCCGTTGAATTATAATCTGCATCGTGTATCAGCGTTAGTACGTCTTTTCCACACTCAATACAAATACTCCCTTAAATACGTTTTCGTTGGTGTTATATCATTTTCAATATCTATTGTCCAGAGAGTAATAAAGTATAAATACTTAAGTAATAGATATAAATAACACCGCCCATATTAATTAATACCTGGCAAACATGTGAAGATGTACATTTCACGTTTTCGCGCCAGAATAGTTAATTAGACTGAAAACTGTGCAGGCGAAACAAGTCCGCCTCCTCGCGCCGCCCTCAACTTTGCATCCCTCTCAGCTTGCCAGCTTGTAAAAAAATTTGGAAAAAGTTCCGAGGCGGACTTGTGGCAAGTCTAGGGCAGACAATGACTCTGTGGTCATTGAGAATGATGTTGAAGAACTTTAAAAAGATACTTCATAAAATTCTCCATATCTAATTGAAAACACTTTTACATATAAACATGCTGTGATATTAAAAGGAAGATAACATTTATATTCAACTGATACTGATAACATGGTGAAAGTTTTCTGTTTTTGTTATTTTATGTTGTTATTTGTTAATATATAGTGTTTGTATATAAATCAACTTTATATTTTAAATACAGGTCATTTTAAGACAGTACAACTGAATATTTTAGACTGAGATGTGTATGTTTAATATAACTACAGTCTACATTATGTATAATTTTTTACGTTTATATATTTCCATTGATTTACTATTCTCTGAGGTTTATAACTTTACCTAAATATATGTTGGTCTAATAACTTGCAAGATATTTTTTTCCACGCTGGGTTTCTGCAAGATTTTTTTTTCCTCTGAACTGACCTTGCACGATTTTTTTTTCTGAAATTGCCACCCCCCCTCCCCCATTTTCTAATGGTCCGCCCCTTACCTATTACCGTGTTTGCTATTGCTGTGTTTCCTATTTCCGGTATAAATTTACTATAAATATTATAGTATATCAATACTCTATATATCAAAGTCAGGTCTCTTTTAGTCGAAGCAAGGAAAAATTACGATAAATTTGTGCTTTTGGACGAGATCAATGTCTGTATTTCTCTTCAACACAGTCTTAATATTGTTACTAAAAATCTAAAACCTTAGTTTAAATTATAAATAAGAACGCCAATTTTCAATTTTTATTTGTAAATAGTAGGATTTTAATCAGTTTTAACTAAGGTTTTCGATTTTTTTAGTCACAATATTCACTACTGTGTTGAAAGAGAAATATAGATATTAATCTTTCCTTGCTTTGACTAACGGTCAGTATAAGACCCGTATAATCTGCAGACCAAGTACAAAATGCAGAATAGGTATAAATTGCAGACTGAATTAAATTACAGACTTGGACCTTGGTATAAAATACAGACTGAGTGAAAAAAACGTACGAAACTACACGTTATATACACCCGTTTTCAAAATTATGCGACTTAGGGACCGGTCATAAAGTAGAGGGGGGGTGGGCTATGAAAATTGATTTTTTAAAGACTGGTTTACAGTGACCCACCCCCAAATTGTGACAATAAATTGAGGTGGCCCACCCCTAGATTAGAGCAGAAATCTTAGTGACCCCCCCGTCATGTAGATAATGTACTGTACAGTAATGTAGATAGGTGCGCGTACGTTGGCAGCATTGGCTTACCACGATTCTTTACTAGTTTAGTCAGAATCCCCGAAAAATCTCCGAGATTGAAATGTTGTAACACGCCGCCCGACTCTTGAACATAATTCAACTATGTCCAAACATAATGCATGGCAGTACATTCAGGGCCGTAGGAAGCTCTTTTCGATTGGGGGGAGGGCTGAAAGCGAGGGCCGAAGGCCCGAAGGCCCGAGGAAATTTTTAAATTTAGAGTCTCTAAAATGCCATTTCCTGGACTTTGTGGGAAGATTTAACAGAATTCTGATAGTCAGAAAACAGCGTTTTAGTATGTCGAAATTTACAGGAAAGTATGGGCCAGACTGTAGTATTATAAATGCGCGGCGGGAATTTTCGTCGTAAATGGCAGTTGCGCGGAAATGAAGGCAGAACATTTGAGAAAATTTCGAAAATCTGGAGTCTCTAGATGGTCTGAAATGGCATTTTCAGAGTTTTCTTTCGCAAGACCCAACACGCAAAAGACAAAATAAATCATTAGTTCATCAAAAATGTGCAGATTTTGTGGGATTTTCTTGAAAATGCGCGACAGAAATTCAGCTAAAATTTCTACGCGAGGAACGATCTGGAGTATGAGTAATATCTTCATTCTTTGCAGTTTGTCACAGATTAAATGATAAAGTTTGCATGATTTTGAAAAAAGAATGATTATTAGCAAATTATTGGGGGGGGGGCTGCAGCCCCCCAGCCCCCCCGGTTGCTACGGCCCTGACATTGAGTAGACTACGGTAACTAGAACACTTCCCAATGTACTGTATACAAATGTGAATTCCTGTTGTTTAATCAGGGGCGAAACTTGAGGGGGGGGGGGTGTGGGGGGGTGTTACACCACCCCAAAATACGAATCGTCCCGATTGGCAGGGCAATCAAAGGTCTCTTATAAATAAATGATAGCACATAGGCGTACCGGGCGGGGGCAATATTCGATCGGGGAGGTCGCCAAAATAATTTTTCCGGAAAAAATTTTTTGGTACTTTTTGGCAGGGCATCACTGGTTTTGGCAGGGCAATTCTGCCAGACACCCCCCCTAATTAAAAGGGGCTAGTTTCGCCCCTGTGTTTAATATATAAAGTTAATAGGTTAAAGAGATTTCGCAAAAGTTTTTATTTGCTATTTATTAAATTGTGAGACGTGAATAATTTTACCTGACCCACTCCTAATGCAGTGCATAAATTTTCCTGACCCACCCTTTTCGACGTGTTGAAAAATAGTGACCCACCCCCAATTTTTCATAGCCCACCCCCCCCCTCTACTTTATGACCGGTCCCTTACCAAAATATAATCTAAGACTCGAATGTCAGTTTTACGGCAGGTACAAAACGCAGGTTGCAGGTTGCAGGTTGGAATTTTGCAGGTTGCGAATTTTGCAGGTTGGAATTTTGCAGGTTGCCAGGAACTTTGCAGGTTGATAATGCAACAAAATTACACCACTTTTTTAGTATTCTAGTATAATTTAGTTGTGCATTTATTGCAGTCTGACTCCTTGTTGGCGCCTCTGCTCTAAGGCTAGTGGCCATCACTCCCGTGAAAATATTCAAAATAACCTGAGTATCAGGCCGTACTTTTTAGGGCACAGGCACGCCTGATCGTGGGCGAAGGGGAGAAAAGTACGGCCTGACACAAAAGTGGCATTTTGCCTGGTTGTTCAGTCCAGAATCTGGACTGAGCGCTGATTGGCCGATTAGACAAACGATTTTTAAATCTGTCATTTGATTGGCTGGTGCTAATTAGATTATACTATTGTTGTTGATATATTTTATAACGATCACAACTACAATTATAGCCGGCCCACTAAACGGCTGAATTTAAATTAAAACTGCAGTAAAATTAGAAAATAATCGCAAATTAGCGAAATATATTGCAAATGTAACTTATATTAAATCGCCATCAGATTGCATATCTATATATGTATATTTTATATATATATATATATATATATATATATATATATATATATATATATATATATATATATATATATATATATATATATATATATATATATATATATATATATATATACTTTATAGTTATACGTCACTGTTTGTTGATAAATACGGCAAGCGCCATGTAAAGCTCATTGTAGTCACTGAAACCTCTGCGGAGGAGAGAGCAATCGGGTGGCGATTTAATATAAGCTACATTTGCAATATATTTCGCTAATTTGTGATTATTTTTGTTAATTTTATAAGTTCATTGCAGTTTTACAGTAATTTAAATTCAGCCGTTTGGTGGGCGCCTATGCTATAATTAGATTGTTGTTGTCGTTGTGTGAAATTTAAATTTCTCCTGCGACATTTTGATTGGATACTAAATATAAACTTTGCTGTGGGCGGAAAGCGATCAGGTTAAGTTTTGTGTCAGGCTCTATTTGTAAAATAGAGCCTGATACTCAGGTTATATTCAAAATGACCAGATTGGCTTGGACCTACAGGGAGACGAATGCAGGGACGTAGGAACCGGGGGGGCAGGGGGCCAGGCCCCCCAAGTTTTGCTAAGTGCCCTTTTTCCGGGAGCAAAGTGCCCTTTTTTTGCGTTAAAAATGTTTTAAGGATTGCCTTTTTTTGCCCAAAGCGCACTTTTCGAAACTTGAATTTATGTTATTTTCCGGAATATTTTTTTCATTTCCGGGAAAAAATATGATATGTCCGAAAATTTTTTTGGTATTTCCTGAAATTTTTTTTCATATTTAGGAAAATTGGATATATCCGGAAAATTTTTTTTTGGTATGTCCGGAAAAATTTTTTGAGACCTCCCCCCCGTCGCCAACATTTCCGGGAAAAAAATTTTAGATGCCCTTTTTTATTCGGAAAGTGCCCCTCAAAGCCTCCCCCCCCCAACTTTTAGAAGCTTCCTACGCCCCTAGATGAATGTTTTGATTGTTGCGAGGTGCCTACATGATTAACTAACTCTTGAGTAAAGATACGGTAATTGGGGGCTTGAGTGGTCTCATAAGTGGGTGCAGAGGAGAGACACTCATTCAGGCATTTTCTGAACTGCCACCACGTCATGTAGGCTCCTCGCAACAATCGAAACATTCGTCCCCCTGAAGATCCAAGCCAATCTGGTCATTTTGGATGTTTTCACAAGGGTGATGAGCAGAGGCTAGAAACATGGTAGCAGGATAGGTTGGTGTCAAAAGCGGCAACAAGGAGTCAGACTGCAATAAGTACACAATAAAATTATACTAGAATACTTTATAGTAGCATAATTTTCAGTTTGCATCATCAACCTGCAAAATTCCTGTCAACCTGCAAAATTCTAACCTGCAAAATCCCCAACCTGCAAAATTCCAACCTGCAAAATTCCCAACCTGCAAAATTCCAACCTGCAAAATTCCCAACCTGCAAAATTCCAACCTGCAAAATTCCCAACCTGCAAAATTCCAACCTGCAACCTGCAACCTGCGTTTTGTACCTGCCGGTCAGTTTTATGTCACGAGAGTTGAGGAACTGCTAAATATAGCAAACATAAGCAACATTAAGACATTTTAAATCGTACTTAATAGACTTAATACCTAAAGAGTAAAGAAGAATATTGAACTAAAAGTAGATACACAAACTAAAAGAAACAACAAACCATCACAAAAATAAATTTGTGTAGTGAATGACTTTTAAGTTTGAGAAAAAACAAATTGTGTATTAAACCCGCTTACGCCTGACTATAGCAGTAATATTATGATTTTGTTGTGCTTAAATTTTGCAATAATTTTCAGCTAAAATATCTTGAAAATCATTCTAAATCTTTTTATATAAAGTATCAAAGCTTATACATTAACATGCATCTACAATGAACCGCAAAACTCGAAGTTGTAAATAATTTGAACTTCATGACAGTATGACATATTAAAATATATGTTTTTTCACTCAGTCTGTATTTTATACCAAGTCTGTAATTTCAGTCTGCAATTTATACCTATTCTGCATTTTGTACTTGGCAGTCTGCAGATTATACTGACCGTTAGTCAAAGCAAGGAAAGATTAATATCTATATTTCTCTTTCAATAGAGTAGTGAATATTGTGACTAAAAAAAATCGAAAACCTTAGTTAAAACTTAAAATCCTACTATTTACAAATAAAAATTGAAAATTGGCGTTCTTATTTATAATTTAAACTTTATTTATAATTTATAATTTAAGGTTTTAGATTTTTAGTAACAATATTAAGACTGTGTTGAAGGGAAATACAGACATTAATCTCGTCCAAAAGCACAAATTTATCGTAATCTTTCCTTGCTTCGACTAAAAGAGACCTGACTTTGATATATAGAGTATTGATATACTATAATATTTATAGTAAATTTATACCGGAAATAGGAAACACAGCAATAGCAAACACGGTAATAGGTAATAGGAAATAGCGCGCGAGCGAACACAGCAATAACGCTTTTTAATACAATAGGTAATAGGAAATAGCCCGCCAGCGAACCAAATAGTCGCCAGCGAACCCACTTTTTCAACACGGAAATTAGACTTGCCACAAGTCGACCATGGGGGAGGGAGGGCGCGGGGGAGAGAAGGCGCGACCCGAGCGACGAAGTCGCGAGTAGGAAGCGAAGCGCGCCATAGAAGGGTCTGGAAAGGACTTTGGAAAGTCTACACGGAAATAGGAAATAGCAATTACACTTCTGGGCTTCCGTAGAAATCGCTAACATGAATATTTTCCGACGCCCACGGTTTGTTTATGAAAATCGCAACGCGATAATTTCCGACGATCTACGAAGAGAACTCTTTCTCAGCTGCGTCCTCGCCCGCAGACGCAAAGCGGACGCATGGCGCCCGCACCATAGATATAGGAGATCTAGATTGCTAACGCATACCTAGCGCAGGCGGGGCCTACATGATAAATCCAAAATGGCGGTACAACAGGGCAAAAAGACTATAGATTCTATTACGAAAATCAGGATTTTTGCATTTTTTGCCGTCGCATTGTTTTGAAACTTATTCGGTCAAATTTTATGGTAAAGAGAAACTTACCGCCAAGATTTTGTGCATATATATGATTGAATTGGATGAAAACTCGCAAAATTATTTATCGATAAAAGTTCGTGTATAGTACTGATATAGTACTATAGTATGTAACTTGTACAGTTTTGCTTTAATTTTTGCTCACTATTTGCATAAAAAGCAAATTATAACAGACCATAGATGATAGACCCTCATCCAGTGCTCTCATCAGTTTACTTCTCTAACAAGCAAGGAGGGGGTAGGGGGTACATAACAGCCGGTTCATTTTTTCATAATTATGAGGACAGAGCAGATGATGATGAGAGATGCAAGTATAAAACACCATTCACAAGGCTAGATGTTAACATAGCACAGTATTTCTGGCAATAAAACGCTCCAACTGACCAAATGACCATTTCACACCAACTTTTATCGTTGGATAATTTTGCGAGTTTTCATCCAATTCAATCATATATATGCTCAAAATCTTCGCGGTACGTTTCTCTTTACCATAAAATTTGACCGAATAAGTTTCGAAACAATGCGACGGCAAAAAATGCAAAAATCCTGATTTTCGTAATAGAATCTATAGTCTTTTTGCCCTGTTGTACCGCCATCTTGGATTTATCATGTAGGCCCCGCTTGCGCTAGGTATGCGTTAGCAATCTAGATCTCCTATATCTATGGCCCGCACAGTGGACGCACCCGCAAGCGCCCGCAGACGCACAGTGGACGCACGATGGACGCACGGCGCCCGCAGGACGGACGCACCCGCGGGCGCCCGTGGACGCACAGTGGACGCAAGATACCCGCGTCTTGGACGCGGTTTTTGATAAGTTATTTCTTGGCAGTACTGTACGCCAGATGTATGGTACTCATACGCTGGCATTTCAAGGGATTTTTGTAATTTTGTGCGTATGAAAATTATTTCTTTTAATTGTCATCATTCCTTCTCAAATGATTGATCATAATTAAGGAAAGCCAATGACCTACCTTTGTTCCTTGGGGAACACTGGAAGGTACATACCCCCACTCAGAAAAACAAAAATTTCCCAATTTTTGACATCTGTCCGATAAAAAGTCAATGATCCAATTAATGATGCTATTAGGTAGATTTAATGCACATAGCTTACTTTTCAAAATACGTACTATGATCGATACTGGTCAAATGCCTTCTTATAATAAAAAAGAATCACTCTGATAGTTGTTCCTGTTCCATCAACCATTGACGTCCAATGATGTATCGATCATGTCTAATAAAGCAAGTGTGGTTGAGGATTTAGGGATTGCACCAAACTGGTTAGTGTCGATAATCTTCAAAACAGCAGGTTTAACGTAACTATTCACCACGCATTCTTCTGAAACTTTGGAAATACTCGGAGTTAACGAAATAGGTCTAAGTTCTCTCTCCAAGATATGTACTGGCTTGGTTTTAGGAACAGGTGATACATTGGCCAGTTTCCACTGAGTGGGAGGACGTTGTTGCCTGAACCAGGCATTTAGGATGGTATACTAACTACTAATTGGAGACGCTAAAATTATTGTGTAGTCGCTAAAATTATTGTGTAGTTAGCCTTTCTCACGCCGCCATTTTTGGGGTACTTTTTTGCCAATGCTGCGAGCCAATGTTTGAACCAATGTTTGTAAAACAACGTCGGAGCAACGTAGATATTATAGACGGTTTTAGATAACAAGACGCGGACGTCAAGAGGACGTGGATGTCGTCATTTGGCGCCAACTATCGTCAGCTTCTAGTTTGCGACGTCAAAGATTAGATACTATAAAGATGTGTCACTCTGCGAAAATTATGTCCGAGATTTTTTTATAGCCGCCATTTTGTCAGTAAGTGTCAAATTCAACGCCATCAGTCTCTTAAATAGTAAAATCCAACGCCATCAGTCTCGCCGCCATTTTGGCAGTAAGTGAAAATTACGGACACGCAAACATTAGGGAAATACGTCGAGTGACACTTAACAAATATAAAACATGTTCCATGTTGATATACAGTTATTTCAACACGAGTGGAATTGGGAAAACGAGAAATTGTATGGAAACACGACGCCCGAAGGGCGGAGTGTTTTCATACAATTTCGAGTTTTCCCAACTTCCACGAGTGTTGATATAACTATATATCAATACGGAAAAATGTTTTATATTTTTTTTTATAATATAGCAATGTCAAAAGCCCAAAAAATGAGAAAAATTTCCGTGTTTACGAGCGGCGGAAAATTTCCCGTGTTGACACTGAGTTATATCAACACGGCTCTTAGCCAATCAGCGTTCAGAATTTACAAATGGTATATTCAGTGCTCTCACTTTTAAGGAATTATCCTTAAAAATAGGAATTTTGAAGAGTTTTAAGGATTTTTTTAAGGAATTTAGGTTTTTGAGGATTTTTTTAAGGAATTTCCGAAACATTTTATCCTGGACTAAAAACGTTGGACGGAGGATAACCACGCCACGCAAATGAGATTTAAACTTGAAAGTAGCAACATTATACGCACATAATTACATTTAGTATAATTACATAGGTGATTATTGAAAATTCTCCACGCTGATTGGTTGCCGTTGAGATGATTATTACGCGATAATCACCTAAGCGATTTTCAAAATGGCGGCCGACGCCTTTTTGTCAATTCTATTAACCGTGATTAAAGTCATTAATGAAATGACAAAGAAATGTGTATTTTCTTATTTTTTCCCAAATAATCACCTATGAAATTATACTAAAACAATTATTCACCTCAGGCTCGGTGATTATCGTGAATAAAAACCTCGACTTCGTATCGGTTTTTATTCACCGATAATCACCTGGCCTTTGGCAAATCATTGTTAAATATTCGTATGTTCTCTATGTCATAAATGTTCTTATGTTCCAGTACCAATTTGGTTCCAGTACCAAATAACACAAATCACACTCGTATAACGTAATTGTCATCATAATATAATAGTATATGTTTCTGTACATGGCTTGGCATCATGGCATGTGATTTATAACAAAACTTAAAACAGTGTTTTGAAATCCTAGTTTTTTACAAAATGCCCCCCAATATTTCGTAAAGTGTCCGCCACTGGTCTTTTCATTAAAATTCTCAAAAGTTAAATGTCAGTATATGCTGTTTCTTCTGAAATATACATATTTTTTAAGCTCTTCATGCAGCAACAATCAAAAATACATCATGTTGAATGTTTTCTTTATGGCATTACGCTAACAATCAAATGTTTTCAATTTTTAGTGCTTAGAAACAAGGTTATAAAACCTGCAAAACAGGAAAAAGGAAGAAAAAACACTTTTTGCAACTGTATGATCATGCCTTCTGGTAATTTTACCAATTTAAGGAATTTAAAGGAAATCTGAGGAATTTTCGAGCTTTTTCTAAGGAATTCGAAAATTTGATTGTGGGAGCACTGGGTATATTATAAATCTTTATAGTATCTAATCTTTGGCGACGTCGTCTTGGACGATTTCACGACGCGAAAATACAATTTTCACGTCCTCTCTAGAACGTCACAGATTTTTGCTTCTTTTGAAAAAAATATGAGACTATGCATAATAAAAATCATCCTATTTTGTTCCCCATGTATTGTTTAATGATACTAGCTAAAGTTTTTCTATTGACAAGGTTGTTTTTCTTGTATTTCGCTAAATTTTAGACGAGTTGATTTTCGACAAATACTTTCGGTCGCCATAAACAAATCAACAAAACTGCAAGCATTGTTAATAACCACTTCACCGCTAGTAATCTTCACCAAAACAAATATTTTAGAACAAATTACACTGAAGTTATATTAACAACTGTTTAAAATCAGGAAAACGTGGGAAAATAGAAAAATAAAAGCACTTAAAAGCAGAAAAAACTCAATCAATTTTAGTTGCTCTGTCACAACAGTGCAAAAAGTAGGACAAGCAAAAAAACGCTTTCCAGCGTGAAAAACTATCGTAAACAGTATTAAATTTTAACAATATAAACACTGTTGCTATATTTATACTGAACAGTTGACAAACTTGATAGAATAGGCTACAATTAGCTCGTAAACAATACCTGCAGCTGTTGTATTTATTCCAAATAATGCAACAAAGTTCACTTTTCAAAATACCAAAAAATAACCTTTTTTCTAAAAAAAACTTATTGAATGTCCATACTAATTCATCAGGAAACACTTGCCCAGTATTATATAGCCTTTTCTTGCACATATCTTGACAACTGATTGAAAACAATACAGGAATGAACAGGTAACAAGAAAACAAAAATTTGCTTCGAAAAAGACAAACAAGCCGTCGCAGATTAAAACCCGGAAGTGAACGCGAGGTGCATACGTCATTTTCACGTCCTCTTGACGTCCGCGTCTTGTTATCTAAAAGCGTCTATTAGGTTGTCGACGTCGCAACCTTTTTTCTACCAAATTTCGACGTTGAAACAACGTCGTGTGCCCGGTGGGCTGGAGGAAGCACGGGAACTGTGGGCACTGATCGAGCTGTGTCTCTGCTGCCCGTACGGCAATGCAGTTTGCGAGTCGTTCATCTCATACTTGCGTGTAGTCAAGTCTGGCTGGCGCAACAGGTTGAACGAACGCAACTTGACTGATATATTGCGCAATAAAGTGACAGATCCAACTTTGCACGTTTTCTGTGAGCGTTTTGGCGAGCTTGCTGTGGACCTCTGGAGGAGTGATAAATCACGGAGGAAGACCCAAAGGAAACGAAAGCAGTATGCTGCAAGAGAAAACGCATCAAAGAGGACAAGAGAGACAGAGAGGCAAGTATTCCTAAGAGATTGGTTGAAAGACGTTGGGGCTGAGGAAGAAGATGCCCCAGAACCGGTGAAGAAATCCTGCTAGTTACCTCTGCTCAGTGGGAGTGAAGGACCTCTCCTGGACGGAATGAGAAGCAATGACTGAGTGACCGTGACTGGCCGATTCCAACTAAACTATAGTACTGTAATATCTATAGTGAGAAGAATCCAAAATAAACTGAGCATCAGATTTTGTAAACAATGATGAATTTTTAGTCGTTTACGACGTATTTATAAATTTATTAATATAGATTATTTAATTTCCCTACAAAAAGTTTATGTTCGGTTCTATTAAGCTATAAAAACAATAATATTTTCTTATTGTTTTGAACTGATTCACACAGAACTTGTTAATGTTTGTTCCTACCCCGAATAAAATGTATTGCTGTGTTCTTTCAAATGTTGTGTTGGTTTACATCACTATTATTTGGCCTATGCCTACTCCAGAACATAACTAAACGGGGCCCCCTAAACTTTGCTTGGAAAACAGCCGGCAAAAATTTCACCTACCAAAACAGCCTACAAAATTTTTCAGAACGTTATTTCGAACCCTGTTTAGCACGGTGCAACGAATAATATTGTTCAAATTAATTTCCAAGTTTGCCGACCCATAATAGTCACAAGTAATCGAGTACCCATACAGTAGAGTTTTAACAAATATGGCCGCTCAGAAAAATGATGGCTGAGAAGCAAATGCCTTTTTGAAATGGCTCTTCACATTGCTTCCGGCGCCCCTGAAAATATTAACTATTTTCGGAGTGTCTATTGTTTTGTTCTTTTTAAAATATCTCATCTGGGCCACAACTTTTTGCCGGGTTCAGTTTTGATAAGTAAGAGTAATTAAAACTGTTTCTTCGGTTTCTTTTTTGTTTTCTTTCTATATATAAAGTTTGACTTGCGGGCAGTAGCGGGCTAGGCAGAGAAGTGGGCACGCGGGGGGTGACGGGAAGAATGAACCCCCGCGAGCTTGGTAGTGTGATTCCCTATTATCTCCAAATGTCCACGATGCCCCTTTTAAGATTCCCTATTATCTCCAAATGTCCACGATGCCCCCTTTTGACCCCGCGCGCTCGCTCCGCCGCGTGCCCACTTCTTGCCCTAGCCCGCTACTGCCCGCAAACTCTATAATCAAACTTTATATTTAGAAAGAAAACAAACTACAATATAGAAAAAAACAAACTACAAAGCCTCTGCGGAGGAGACTGTTAAACATTCATTTCTTTTGTATTTTCTTCATGTATTATTAATGAGTTTTTTTAATTGCTGCCGCAGCGAGCGAGCCTGAAGCGAGCGAGCAAGGCAGCAGATCCTAATTTTGTTTTGTGGGTCGAAATCAAAATTTTCTATTTGGCGCATTGCATGACGGTACCAGTGAATTTTAACCGTGGTGCAGCGCGGTCACTCGGTCAGGCATAAGGCAAACGGGCAATGTGATCGTGTTTCATCTTTGGTCTTCTTTTATGGAAAGCCGCGAGCGAGCCTGAAGCGAGCGAGCAAGGCAGCAGATCCTAATTTTGTTTTGTGGGTCGAAATCAAAATTTTCTATTTGGCGCATTGCATGACGGTACCAGTGAATTTTAACCGTGGTGCAGCGCGGTCACTCGGTCAGGCATAAGGCAAACGGGCAATGTGATCGTGTTTCATCTTTGGTCTTCTTTTATGGAAAGCCATAGCTGGCTTAAAATTATCAAACGGCATTTTGTTGGGTGCTTTTAGCATTATACGGCGGTGCTTTTGGCATTATACACGGTGCTTTCGCCATTATACGCGGTGGTTCCAGTATTATACGCGGTGCTTTCACCATTTATATACGCGATGCTTTTGCAATTATACGCAGTGGTTCGAGCACTATATGCGGTGCTTTTAATATTATACGCGATGCTAGCTTTCATTCAACATTATTTCCATATTCCTTCCATGACATGGATATGATTTAACGATTGCGTAAATTTGGTATGTGCATGGTTGACAAATGCTTTTTGCCTATGATCTGCAAGGACAATGACATGCTTTTCTGTATGCGCCAAACAGTATAAACGCGGCTGAAATACGATATTAAAATCTTAAATGTGCCGTATGATTTAATTATGTTTTAGGATTTACAAATGCTTTGTCATTTGTATTTATACTTGTACTGCATCACAAGGCAGTACGTACTGTAAGTGAAAAAACTCCATATGTGAGATTGTCTTGTATATATTTTTGCTTTCTTTGATAAACACTAATTAAACACGCAAATTTTAATTAGTGAGACGCAATGTTAAATGTCACCTGCATGTCATTGTCATTGCCCTTTAACCCCTGGTCTAATTGGCCGCTTTTGAAAATATTGATCATGACGAACCGCACTGCCTTAATTAAATGCAAACTTTGTGTTTTAAAAACGGGTTAGGATAAAACGCGGATACGGACGGACGGATGAATGACGGACCGGACGAATGACATATATATGTCGTTATACAGGGTGTATCAAAATAAACGCAATTCATCTTTTGTGCTTAATAACTTTCGAAATACTATTTCTAGTTAAACGCTTTTAGGCTTACTTCAAAGCCTGTTCTTTTCTCTTTCAAACAAATTATTATCCTTGTCTCCAATGCTAGTAATAATTGCACAGGAAAAGATTTAGTAAACCTATCATTTTTAGTTGCTGTTTAATTATGCAAGTTTACTATGTTATTGTTTAGTCGGTTTAAATGTTAGAATTTTCTTCTTTAAACTTTAATGTTGTCGTCACTACATCTGGGAAAAC